>JAUNZM010002071.1:0-69419 GCA_033459285.1 Clamator glandarius | reverse complement strand
GCAATTGTCTCCAAATGTGGGTAATTGTCCCCAAATCCTGAGTAACTGTCTCCAAATTTTGGGTAATTGGCCCAACATGTCTAATAATTTTCCTCAAATTTGGTCTATTTGTCCCCAAATGGTGGATAATTGTCCCCAAATGTCGGATAATTTTCACCCGATTTGGGGTTATTGCCTCAAAATTTTAGGTAAGTTTGCTCATATTTTTAGTAATTGTAGTCCCCTGGTTGGGTAATTGTCACCAAATTTTGAGTACCTTTTCCCAAATTTTGAGTCATTCTCTCCAAATTTGGGGTAATTGCCCTCAAATTTTGAGTAATTCTCTCCCAATTTTGGGTAATCCTCCTCAAATTTTTGGTAACTGTCTCCAAATTTCAGGAAATTATCCGCAAACTTCGGGTAATTGCCCCCCCAAGTTTTGAGGAGCTATCTCAAAACGATGGACATTTTCTCCAAATTTGTTAATTGTCGCCGGATTTGGGGTAACTGTCACCAAATTTTGAGTCATTTTCACAAGATTTCTTATCGTTTTCATCCAATTTTGTATAATTGTCCCCAAATTAGGGTCACTTTCCTGAAATTTAGAGTAATTGTGCTTATAGGTTTGGTAACGGCTGCAAAATGTGGAGCATTCTCTCAAAAAGTTGGGCAACCGTCTCCCACTGTTGGGTAATTGTCCCTAAAATTCTTGTAGTTTGCCACGCATTTTGCGTAATTGTCACCAGATTTTGAATAATCCTTATGAAATTTGGGGTAACTGCCTCCAAATTTGGGGTAATTTTGCCACAATTTGTGTAAATCTCTCCATATTTCAGGTAATTGCGGCCAAAAATTTGTGGTAATTGTCGGCAAAATGTTGGGTAATTTGCCACAAATTTTGAGAAATTGTCCCAATGTCTTGGGAAATTGCCTCCAAATTTTGAGTAATTTTCCCAAAACCTCTTGTAATAGTCCCTGGGTTTAGGGTAAGTGCGCCCGAGTTTATGGGAGTTGTCTCAGAATTTTGAGTAACTGTCCCCAAATATCTTGTCATTTTCCTCAAATTTTGTGCAGATGTCCCGGACTTTCTCTAATTATCCCCAAATGTGGGGTAATTGTCCTCCAATTTTAAGTAACTGCCACAACATTTCTTACGATTTTACCTCGATTTTTGCATAATTGTTCCTAGTCTCGGGTAATTTTCCTCAAGTTTAGAGTAAATGTCTGCAGATTTGGGGTATTTGCCAGCAAAATCTGGACGGTCGTCTCAAAATCAGGCGTAATTTTCCACCAATTTTGTGTAATTGTCCCCAAATCTTGCATCATTTTCTCCAAACCCTGGGTAATTTCCGCCAAATGGAGGTAAATGTCAGACTATTTTGAGTAATCTTCTCCAAATGTTGGGCAATTGTCTCCCAGTTTGGGGTAATTGTCTCAAACTCTTGGGGAATTGTCCTCCAATTTTACGCAATTGTCCACAAACTTTGAGGAATTATCTCCAGATTTTGGGTAAGTGTCGAAAAATTGGAGTTGGGTTTCGGGTTAGTGTTTTATGGTTAGGGTTAGGGTGTTGTCTCCACATTTGGGGTAATTGTCCCCAAATTTGGGTAATTGTCCCCAGATTTTAAGTCATTTCCTCCAAACTTGGGGTCATTACTCCCAAGTTTTCAGTACTTGTGCACAAATTTGAAATAACTGCCTAAAAACTTCTAGGAATCGTCGCCCGCCAGGTTTTGAGTCATTAGCCCCAGATTTGTAATAATCGTCGCAAATTGTTGAGGCGTTTTGCCAAATTCTTAGGCATTGTCTCAAATTTGTGTGTATCTTACCACAAATTTTGTGTCATTTTCCCGAAAATTTGTGTAATTGTCCCAAATTCTCGGTAACTGTAACCAAATTTTGAGTAATTGTCTTCTAATTTGTCTCCAAGTTATGGGCAATGGTGATTCAGTCATTAAAATCTTCCACAAGTTTCGGGTATTTGTCTCTACAGTTTTGATAGTTGTGTTCCTACGGAGGGAAATTGTCACCAAACGTTGGGTAATTGACCCCAAATTCTAAGTAATTGTCTCCAATTTTGGCGTAATTGTCTCCAAACGGTGTGTCGTTTTCGACAAATGTTGGGAAATTGTCCCTAAATAGGGGGTCATTTTGCCCCAATTTTTAGTAATTGTCCCCAAATATTCTGTCGTTTTCCCAAACTTCAGCAGTTGTCTCCAAATTTGGGTAATTGTCCCCAAATCTTGAGTAACTGTTTCCAAATTTTGGGTAATTGGCCCAAAATGTCTAATAATTTTCCACAAATTTGGTATATTTGTCCCCAAATGGTGGATAATTGTCCCCAAATGTCGGATAATTTTCACCCGATTTGGGGTTATTGCCTCAAAATTTTTGGTAAGTTTGCCCACATTTTTAGTAATTGTCCCCCACTGGTTGGGTAATTGTCACCAAATTTTGAGTACTTTTTCCCAAATTTTGAGTCATTCTCTCCAAATTTGGGGTAATTGCCCTCAAATTTTGAGTAATTCTCTCCCAATTTTGGGTAATCCTCCTCAAATTTTCGGTAACTGTCTCCAAATTTCAGGAAATTATCCGCAATCCTGGGGTAATTGCCCTCCCCAGGTTTGAGGAGCTATCTCAAAACGATGGACATTTTCTCCAAATTTTGTTAATTGTCCCCGGATTTGGGGTAACTGTCACCAAATTTTGAGTCATTTTCACAAGATTTCTTATCGTTTTCATCGAATTTTGTATAATTGTCCCCAAATTCGGGTCACTTTCCTGAAATTTAGAGTAATTGTGCTCATAGGTTTGGTAACTGCCGCAAAATGTGGAGCATTCTCTCAAAAAGTTGGGCAACCGTCTCCCACTGTTGGGTAATTGTCCCTAAAATTCTTGTAGTTTGCCACGCATTTTGCGTAATTGTCACCAGATTTTGAATATTCCTTATGAAATTTGGGGTAACTGCCTCCAAATTTGGGGTAATTTTGCCAAAACTTGTGTAATTCTCTCCATATTTCAGGTAATTTTGGCCAAAAATTTGTGGTAATTGTCGGCAAAATGTTGGGCAATTTACCACAAATTTTGAGAAATTGTCCCAAAGTCTTGGGAAATTGCCTCCAAATTTTGAGTAATTTTCCCAAATCCTCTTGTAATAGTCCCCGGGTTGAGGGTAAGTGCGCCCGAGTTTATGGGAGTTGTCTCAGAATTTTGAGTAACTGTCCCCAAATATCTTGTCACTTTCCTCAAATTTTGTGCAGATGTCCCAGACTTTCTCTAATTATCCCCAAATGTGGGGTAATTGTCCTCCAATTTTAAGTAACTGCCACAACATTTCTTACGATTTTACCTCGATTTTTGTATAATTGTCCCCAGTCTCGGGTAATTTTCCTCAAGTTTAGAGTAAATGTCTGCAGATTTGGGGTATTTGCCAGCAAAATCTGGACGGTCGTCTCAAAATCAGGCGTAATTTTCCACCAATTTTGTGTAATTGTCCCCAAATCTTGCATCATTTTCTCCAAACCCTGGGTAATTTCCCCCAAATCGAGGTAAATGTCAGACTATTTTGAGTAATCTTCTCCAAATGTTGGGCAATTGTCTCCCGGTTTGGGGTAATTGTCTCAAACTCTTGGGTAATTGTCCTCCAATTTTAGGCAATTGTCCACAAACTTTGAGGAATTATCTCCAGATTTTGGGTAAGTGTCCAAAAATTGGAGTTGGGTTTGGGTTTAGTGTTTTATGGTTAGGGGTAGGGTGTTGTCTCCACATTTGGGGTAATTGTCCCCAAATTTGGGTAATTGTCCCCAGATTTTAAGTCATTTCCTCCAAACTTGGGGTCATTACTCCCAAGTTTTCAGTACTTGTGCTCAAATTTGAAATAACTGCCTAAAAACTTCTAGGTATCGTCGCCCGCCAGGTTTTGAGTCATTAGCCCCAGATTTGTAATAATCGTCGCAAATTGTTGAGGCGTTTTGCCAAATTCTTAGGCATTGTCTCAAAATTGTGTGTATCTTCCCACCAATTTGGTGTCATTTTCCCAAAAATTTGTGTAATTGTCCCAAATTCTCAGTAACTGTAACCAAATTTTGAGTAATTGTCTTCTAATTTGTCTCAAAGTTATGGGCAATGGTGATTCAAGTCATTAAAATCTTCCACAAGTTTCGTGTATTTGTCTCTACAGTTTTGATAGTTGTGTTCCTACGGAGGGAAATTGTCACCAAACGTTGGGTAATTGACCCCAAATTCTAAGTAATTGTCTCCAATTTTGGCATAATTGTCTCCAAGTGGTGTGTTGTTTTCGAAAAATGTTGGGGAAATTGTCCCTAAATAGGGGGTCATTTTGCCCCAATTTTTAGTAATTGTCCCCAAATTTTCCGTCGTTTTCCCAAATCTCAGCAATTGTCTCCAAATTTGGGTAATTGTCCCCAAATCCTGAGTAACTGTCTCCAAATTTTGGGTAATTGGCCCAACATGTCTAATAATTTTCCTCAGATTTGGTTTATTTGTCCCCAAGTGGTGGATAATTGTCCCCAAATATCGGATAATTTTCACCCGATTTGGGGTTATTGCCTCAAAATTTTAGGTAAGTTTGCTCACATTTTTAGTAATTGTAACCCCCTGGTTGGGTAATTGTCACCAAATTTTGAGTACTTTTTCCCAAATTTTGAGTCATTCTCTCCCAATTTTGGGTAATCCTCCTCAAATTTTCGGTAACTCTCTCCAAATTTCGGGAAATTATCCGCAATCTTGGGGTAATTGCCCTCCCCAGGTTTTGAGGAGATATTTCAAAATGATGGACATTTTCTCCAAATTTTGTTAATTGTCCCCGGATTTGGGGTAACTGTCACCAAATTTTGAGTCATTTTCACAAGATTTCTTATCGTTTTCCTCCAATTTTGTATAATTGTCCCCAAATTAGGGTCACTTTCCTGAAATTTAGAGTAATTGTGCTCATAGGTTTGGTAACTGTTGCAAAATGTGGAGCATTCTCTCAAAAAGTTGGGCAACCGTCTCCCACTGTTGGGTAATTGTCCCTAAAATTCTTGTAGTTTGCCACGCATTTTGCGTAATTGTCACCAGATTTTGAATAATCCTTATGAAATTTGGGGTAACTGCCTCCAAATTTGGGGTAATTTTGCCAAAACTTGTGTAATTCTCTCCATATTTCAGGTAATTTTGGCCAAAAATTTGTGGTAATTGTCGGCAAAATGTTGGGCAATTTACCACAAATTTTGAGAAATTGTCCCAAAGTCTTGGGAAATTGCCTCCAAATTTTGAGTAATTGTCCCAATTCCTCTTGTAATAGTCCCAGGGTTGTGGGTAAGTGCGCCCGAGTTTCTGGGAGTTGTCTCAGAATTTTGAGTAACAGTCCCCAGATATCGTGTAATTTTCCTCAAATTTTGTGCAGATGTCCCGGACTTTCTCTAATTATCCCCAAATGTGGGGTAATTGTCCTCCAATTTTAAGTAATTGCCACAACTTTTCTTACGATTTTACCTCGATTTTTGTATAATTGTCCCCAGTCTCGGGTAATTTTCCTCAAGTTTAGAGTAAATGTCTGCAGATTTGGGGTATTTTCCAGCAAAATCTGGGCAGTCGTCTCAAAATCAGGCGTAATTTTCCACCAATTTTGTGTAATTGTCCCCAAATCTTGCATCATTTTCTGCAAAACCTGGGTAATTTCCGCCAAATCGAGGTAAATGTCAGACTATTTTGAGTCATGTTCTCCAAATGTTGGGCAATTGTCTCCCAGTTTGGGGTAATTGTCTCAAACTCTTAGGTAATTGTCCTCCAATTTTAGGCAATTGTCCACAAACTTTGAGGAATTCTCTCCAGATTTTGGGTAAGGGTCCAAAAATTGGAGTTGGGTTTGGGGTTAGTGTTTTATGGTTAGGGTTAGGGTGTTGTCTCAACATTTGGGGTAATTGTCCCCAAATTTGGGTAATTGTCCCCAGATTTTAAGTCATTTCCTCCAAACTTGGGGTCATTACTCCCAAATTACTCAGTAATTTTGCACAAATTTGAAATAACTGCCTAAAAACTTCTAGGAATCGTCGCCCGCCAGGTTTTGAGTCATTAGCCCCAGATTTGTAATAATCGTCGCAAATTGTTTAGGCGTTTTGCCAAATTCTTAGGCATTGTCTCAAAATTGTGTGTATCTTCCCACAGATTTTGTGTCATTTTCCCAAAAATTTGTGTAATTGTCCCAAATTCTCGGTAACTGTAACCAAATTTGGAGTAATTGTCTTCTAATTTGTCTCAAAGTTATGGGCAATGGTGATTCAAGTCATTAAAATCTTCCACAAGTTTCGTGTATTTGTCTCTACAGTTTTGATAGTTGTGTTCCTGCGGAGGGAAATTGTCACCAAACGTTGGGTAATTGACCCCAAATTCTAAGTAATTGTCTCCAATTTTGGCATAATTGTCTCCAAACGGTGTGTTGTTTTCGAAAAATGTTGGGGAAATTGTCCCTAAATAGGGGGTCATTTTGCCCCAATTCTTAGTAATTGTCCCCAAATTTTCTGCCGTTTTCCCAAACTTCAGCAGTTGTCTCCAAATTTGGGTAATTGTCCCCAAATCCTGAGTAACTGTCTCCAAATTTTGGGTAATTGGCCCAACATGTCTAATAATTTCCCTCAAATCTTGTGTATTTGTCCCCAAATGGTGGATAATTGTCCCCAAACGTCGGATAATTTTCACCCGATTTGGGGTTATTGCCTCAAAATTTTAGGTAAGTTTGCTCACATTTTTAGTAATTGTAACTCCCTGGTTGGGTAATTGTCACCAAATTTTGAGTCCTTTTTCCCAAATTTTGAATCATTCTCTCCAAATTTGGGGTAATTGCCCTCAAATTTTGAGTCATTCTCTCCCAATTTTGGGTAATCCTCCTCAAATTTTTGGTCACTGTCTCCAAATTTCGGGAAATTATCCGCAAACTTCGGGTAATTGCCCCCCACGTTTTGAGGAGCTATTTCAAAACGATGGACATTTTCTCCAAATTTTGTTAACTGTCGCCGGATTTGGGGTAACTGTCACCAAATTTTGAGTCATTTTCACAAGATTTCTTATCGTTTTCATCGAATTTTGTATAATTGTCCCCAAATTAGGGTCCTTTCCTGAAATTTAGAGTAATTGTGCTCATAGGTTTGGTAACGGCCGCAAAATGTGGAGCATTCTCTCAAAATGTTGGGCAACCGTCT
Organism: Clamator glandarius; assembly: GCA_033459285.1. NCBI lineage: Eukaryota > Metazoa > Chordata > Aves > Cuculiformes > Cuculidae > Clamator > Clamator glandarius. The sequence continues at coordinate 62,241 of JAUNZM010002071.1, read as the reverse complement.
CCCACTGTTGGGTAATTGTCCCTAAAATTCTTGTAGTTTGCCACGCATTTTGCGTAATTGTCACCAGATTTTGAATAATCCTTATGAAATTTGGGGTAACTGCCTCCAAATTTGGGGCAATTTTGCCAAAATTTGTGTAATTCTCTCCATATTTCAGGTAATTGTGGCCAAAAATTTGTGGTAATTGTCGGCAAAATGTTGGGTAATTTGCCACAAATTTTGAGAAATTGTCCCAAAGTCTTGGGAAATTGCCTCCAAATTTTGAGTAATTTTCCCAAATCCTCTTGTAATAGTCCCCGGGTTGAGGGTAAGTGCGCCCGAGTTTATGGGAGTTGTCTCAGAATTTTGAGTAACTGTCCCCAAATATCATGTAATTTTCCTCAAATTTTGTGCAGATGTCCCAGACTTTCTCTAATTATCCCCAAATGTGGGGTAATTGTCCTCCAATTTTAAGTAATTGCCACAACATTTCTTACGATTTTACCTCGATTTTTGTATAATTGTCCCCAGTCTCGGGTAATTTTCCTCAAGTTTAGAGTAAATGTCTGCAGATTTGGGGTATTTGCCAGCAAAATCTGGACGGTCGTCTCAAAATCAGGCGTAATTTTCCACCAATTTTGTGTAATTGTCCCCAAATCTTGCATCATTTTCTCCAAACCCTGGGTAATTTCCCCCAAATGGAGGTAAATGTCAGACTATTTTGAGTCATGTTCTCCAAATGTTGGGCAATTGTCTCCCAGTTTGGGGTAATTGTCTCAAACTCTTGGGTAATTGTCCTCCAATTTTAGGCAATTGTCCACAAACTTTGAGGAATTATCTCCAGATTTTGGGTAAGTGTCCAAAAATTGGAGTTGGGTTTGGGGTTAGTGTTTTATGGTTAGGGGTAGGGTGTTGTCTCCACATTTGGGGTAATTGTCCCCAAATTTGGGTAATTGTCCCCAGATTTTAAGTCATTTCCTCCAAACTTGGGGTAATTACTCCCCAATTACTCAGTAATTGTGCACAAATTTGAAATAACTGCCTAAAAACTTCTAGGAATCGTCGCCCGCCAGGTTTTGAGTCATTAGCCCCAGATTTGTAATAATCGTCGCAAATTGTTGATGCGTTTTGCCAATTTCTTAGGCATTGTCTCAAAATTGTGTGTATCTTCCCACCAATTTGGTGTCATTTTCCCAAAAATTTGTGTAATTGTCCCAAATTCTCGGTAACTGTAACCAAATTTTGAGTAATTGTCTTCTAATTTGTCTCCAAGTTATGGGCAATGGTGATTCAAGTCATTAAAATCTTCCACAAGTTTCGTGTATTTGTCTCTACAGTTTTGATAGTTGTGTTCCTACGGAGGGAAATTGTCACCAAACGTTGGGTAATTGACCCCAAATTCTAAGTAATTGTCTCCAATTTTGGCGTAATTGTCTCCAAACGGTGTGTCGTTTTCGAAAAATGTTGGGGAAATTGTCCCTAAATAGGGGGTCATTTTGCCCCAATTCTTAGTAATTGTCCCCAAATTTTCTGTCGTTTTCCCAAATTTCAGCAATTGTCTCCAAATTTGGGTAATTGTCCCCAAATCCTGAGTAACTGTCTCCAAATTTTGGGTAATTGGCCCAACATGTCTAATAATTTTCCTCAGATTTGGTTTATTTGTCCCCAAGTGGTGGATAATTGTCCGCAAATATCGGATAATTTTCACCCGATTTGGGGTTATTGCCTCAAAATTTTAAGTAAGTTTGCTCACATTTTTAGTAATTGTAACCCCCTGGTTGGGTAATTGTCACCAAATTTTGAGTACTTTTTCCCAAATTTTGAGTCATTCTCTCCAAATTTTGGGTAATCCTCCTCAAATTTTCGGTAACTGTCTCCAAATTTCGGGAAATTATCCGCAATCTTGGGGTAATTGCCCTCCCCAGGTTTGAGGAGCTTTCTCAAAACGATGGACATTTTCTCCTGATTTTGTTAATTGTCCCCGGATTTGGGGTAACTGTCACCAAATTTTGAGTCATTTTCACAAGATTTCTTATCGTTTTCCTCCAATTTTGTATAATTGTCCCCAAATTAGGGTCACTTTCCTGAAATTTAGAGTAATTGTGCTCATAGGTTTGGTAACTGTTGCAAAATGTGGAGCATTCTCTCAAAAAGTTGGGCAACCGTCTCCCACTGTTGGGTAATTGTCCCTAAAATTCTTGTAGTTTGCCACGCATTTTGCGTAATTGTCACCAGATTTTGAATAATCCTTATGAAATTTGGGGTAACTGCCTCCAAATTTGGGGTAATTTTGCCAAAACTTGTGTAATTCTCTCCATATTTCAGGTAATTTTGGCCAAAAATTTGTGGTAATTGTCGGCAAAATGTTGGGCAATTTACCACAAATTTTGAGAAATTGTCCCAAAGTCTTGGGAAATTGCCTCCAAATTTTGAGTAATTTTCCCAAATCCTCTTGTAATTGTCCCAGGGTTGAGGGTAAGTGCGCCCGAGTTTATGGGAGTTGTCTCAGAATTTTGAGTAACTGTCCCCAAATATCTTGTCATTTTCCTCAAATTTTGTGCAGATGTCCCAGACTTTCTCTAATTATCCCCAAATGTGGGGTAATTGTCCTCCAATTTTAAGTAACTGCCACAACATTTCTTACGATTTTACCTCGATTTTTCTATAATTGTCCCCAGTCTCGGGTAATTTTCCTCAAGTTTAGAGTAAATGTCTGCAGATTTGGGGTATTTGCCAGCAAAATCTGGACGGTCGTCTCAAAATCAGGTGTAATTTTCCACCAATTTTGTGTAATTGTCCCCAAATCTTGCATCATTTTCTCCAAACCCTGGGTAATTTCCGCCAAATGGAGGTAAATGTCAGACTATTTTGAGTCATGTTCTCCAAATGTTGGGCAATTGTCTCCCAGTTTGGGGTAATTGTCTCAAACTCTTGGGTAATTGTCCTCCAATTTTACGCAATTGTCCACAAACTTTGAGGAATTCTCTCCAGATTTTGGGTAAGTGTCCAAAAATTGGAGTTGGGTTTCGGGTTAGTGTTTTATGGTTAGGGGTAGGGTGTTGTCTCCACATTTGGGGTAATTGTCCCCAAATTTGGGTAATTGTCCCCAGATTTTAAGTCATTTCCTCCAAACTTGGGGTCATTACTCCCAAGTTTTCAGTACTTGTGCACAAATTTGAAATAACTGCCTAAAAACTTCTAGGAATCGTCGCCCGCCAGGTTTTGAGTCATTAGCCCCAGATTTGTAATAATCGTCGCAAATTGTTTAGGCGTTTTGCCAAATTCTTAGGCATTGTCTCAAAATTGTGTGTATCTTCCCACCAATTTTGTGTCATTTTCCCAAAAATTTGTGTAATTGTCCCAAATTCTCGGTAACTGTAACCAAATTTGGAGTAATTGTCTTCTAATTTGTCTCAAAGTTATGGGCAATGGTGATTCAAGTCATTAAAATCTTCCACAAGTTTCGTGTATTTGTCTCTACAGTTTTGATAGTTGTGTTCCTACGGAGGGAAATTGTCACCAAACGTTGGGTAATTGACCCCAAATTCTAAGTAATTGTCTCCAATTTTGGCATAATTGTCTCCAAACGGTGTGTTGTTTTCGAAAAATGTTGGGGAAATTGTCCCTAAATAGGGGGTCATTTTGCCCCAATTTTTAGTAATTGTCCCCAAATTTTCCGTCGTTTTCCCAAATCTCAGCAATTGTCTCCAAATTTGGGTAATTGTCCCCAAATCCTGAGTAACTGTCTCCAAATTTTGGGTAATTGGCCCAACATGTCTAATAATTTTCCTCAGATTTGGTTTATTTGTCCCCAAGTGGTGGATAATTGTCCGCAAATATCGGATAATTTTCACCCGATTTGGGGTTATTGCCTCAAAATTTTAAGTAAGTTTGCTCACATTTTTAGTAATTGTAACCCCCTGGTTGGGTAATTGTCACCAAATTTTGAGTACTTTTTCCCAAATTTTGAGTCATTCTCTCCCAATTTTGGGTAATCCTCCTCAAATTTTCGGTAACTGTCTCCAAATTTCGGGAAATTATCCGCAAACTTCGGGTAATTGCCCTCCCCAGGTTTTGAGGAGCTATTTCAAAATGATGGACATTTTCTCCAAATTTTGTTAATTGTCCCCGGATTTGGGGTAACTGTCACCAAATTTTGAGTCATTTTCACAAGATTTCTTATCGTTTTCCTCCAATTTTGTATAATTGTCCCCAAATTAGGGTCACTTTCCTGAAATTTAGAGTAATTGTGCTCATAGGTTTGGTAACGGCCGCAAAATGTGGAGCATTCTCTCAAAATGTTGGGCAACCGTCTCCCACTGTTGGGTAATTGTCCCTAAAATTCTTGTAGTTTGCCACGCATTTTGCGTAATTGTCACCAGATTTTGAATAATCCTTATGAAATTTGGGGTAACTGCCTCCAAATTTGGGGTAATTTTGCCAAAACTTGTGTAATTCTCTCCATATTTCAGGTAATTTTGGCCAAAAATTTGTGGTAATTGTCGGCAAAATGTTGGGCAATTTACCACAAATTTTGAGAAATTGTCCCAAAGTCTTGGGAAATTGCCTCCAAATTTTGAGTAATTGTCCCAATTCCTCTTGTAATAGTCCCAGGGTTGTGGGTAAGTGCGCCCGAGTTTATGGGAGTTGTCTCAGAATTTTGAGTAACAGTCCCCAGATATCGTGTAATTTTCCTCAAATTTTGTGCAGATGTCCCGGACTTTCTCTAATTATCCCCAAATGTGGGGTAATTGTCCTCCAATTTTAAGTAACTGCCACAACTTTTCTTACGATTTTACCTCGATTTTTGTATAATTGTCCCCAGTCTCGGGTAATTTTCCTCAAGTTTAGAGTAAATGTCTGCAGATTTGGGGTATTTTCCAGCAAAATCTGGGCAGTCGTCTCAAAATCAGGCGTAATTTTCCACCAATTTTGTGTAATTGTCCCCAAATCTTGCATCATTTTCTCCAAACCCTGGGTAATTTCCGCCAAATCGAGGTAAATGTCAGACTATTTTGAGTCATGTTCTCCAAATGTTGGGCAATTGTCTCCCAGTTTGGGGTAATTGTCTCAAACTCTTAGGTAATTGTCCTCCAATTTTAGGCAATTGTCCACAAACTTTGAGGAATTCTCTCCAGATTTTGGGTAAGGGTCCAAAAATTGGAGTTGGGTTTCGGGTTAGTGTTTTATGGTTAGGGTTAGGGTGTTGTCTCCACATTTGGGGTAATTGTCCCCAAATTTGGGTAATTGTCCCCAGATTTTAAGTCATTTCCTCCAAACTTGGGGTCATTACTCCCAAATTACTCAGTAATTTTGCACAAATTTGAAATAACTGCCTAAAAACTTCTAGGAATCGTCGCCCACCAGGTTTTGAGTCATTAGCCCCAGATTTGTAATAATCGTCGCAAATTGTTTAGGCGTTTTGCCAAATTCTTAGGCATTGTCTCAAAATTGTGTGTATCTTCCCACAAATTTTGTGTCATTTTCCCAAAAATTTGTGTAATTGTCCCAAATTCTCGGTAACTGTAACCAAATTTGGAGTAATTGTCTTCTAATTTGTCTCAAAGTTATGGGCAATGGTGATTCAAGTCATTAAAATCTTCCACAAGTTTCGTGTATTTGTCTCTACAGTTTTGATAGTTGTGTTCCTGCGGAGGGAAATTGTCACCAAACGTTGGGTAATTGACCCCAAATTCTAAGTAATTGTCTCCAATTTTGGCATAATTGTCTCCAAACGGTGTGTTGTTTTCGAAAAATGTTGGGAAATTGTCCCTAAATAGGGGGTCATTTTGCCCCAATTCTTAGTAATTGTCCCCAAATTTTCTGCCGTTTTCCCAAACTTCAGCAGTTGTCTCCAAATTTGGGTAATTGTCCCCAAATCCTGAGTAACTGTCTCCAAATTTTGGGTAATTGGCCCAACATGTCTAATAATTTCCCTCAAATCTTGTGTATTTGTCCCCAAATGGTGGATAATTGTCCCCAAACGTCGGATAATTTTCACCCGATTTGGGGTTATTGCCTCAAAATTTTAGGTAAGTTTGCTCACATTTTTAGTAATTGTAACTCCCTGGTTGGGTAATTGTCACCAAATTTTGAGTCCTTTTTCCCAAATTTTGAATCATTCTCTCCAAATTTGGGGTAATTGCCCTCAAATTTTGAGTCATTCTCTCCCAATTTTGGGTAATCCTCCTCAAATTTTCGGTAACTGTCTCCAAATTTTGGGAAATTATCCGCAAACTTCGGGTAATTGCCCCCCACGTTTTGAGGAGCTATTTCAAAACGATGGACATTTTCTCCAAATTTTGTTAACTGTCGCCGGATTTGGGGTAACTGTCACCAAATTTTGAGTCATTTTCACAAGATTTCTTATCGTTTTCATCGAATTTTGTATAATTGTCCCCAAATTAGGGTCCTTTCCTGAAATTTAGAGTAATTGTGCTCATAGGTTTGGTAACGGCCGCAAAATGTGGAGCATTCTCTCAAAATGTTGGGCAACCGTCTCCCACTGTTGGGTAATTGTCCCTAAAATTCTTGTAGTTTGCCACGCATTTTGCGTAATTGTCACCAGATTTTGAATAATCCTTATGAAATTTGGGGTAACTGCCTCCAAATTTGGGGCAATTTTGCCAAAATTTGTGTAATTCTCTCCATATTTCAGGTAATTGTGGCCAAAAATTTGTGGTAATTGTCGGCAAAATGTTGGGTAATTTGCCACAAATTTTGAGAAATTGTCCCAAAGTCTTGGGAAATTGCCTCCAAATTTTGAGTAATTTTCCCAAATCCTCTTGTAATAGTCCCCGGGTTGAGGGTAAGTGCGCCCGAGTTTATGGGAGTTGTCTCAGAAGTTTGAGTAACTGTCCCCAAATATCATGTAATTTTCCTCAAATTTTGTGCAGATGTCCCAGACTTTCTCTAATTATCCCCAAATGTGGGGTAATTGTCCTCCAATTTTAAGTAACTGCCACAACATTTCTTACGATTTTACCTCGATTTTTCTATAATTGTCCCCAGTCTCGGGTAATTTTCCTCAAGTTTAGAGTAAATGTCTGCAGATTTGGGGTATTTGCCAGCAAAATCTGGACGGTCGTCTCAAAATCAGGTGTAATTTTCCACCAATTTTGTGTAATTGTCCCCAAATCTTGCATCATTTTCTCCAAACCCTGGGTAATTTCCGCCAAATGGAGGTAAATGTCAGACTATTTTGAGTCATGTTCTCCAAATGTTGGGCAATTGTCTCCCAGTTTGGGGTAATTGTCTCAAACTCTTGGGTAATTGTCCTCCAATTTTAGGCAATTGTCCACAAACTTTGAGGAATTATCTCCAGATTTTGGGTAAGTGTCCAAAAATTGGAGTTGGGTTTGGGGTTAGTGTTTTATGGTTAGGGGTAGGGTGTTGTCTCCACATTTGGGGTAATTGTCCCCAAATTTGGGTAATTGTCCCCAGATTTTAAGTCATTTCCTCCAAACTTGGGGTCATTACTCCCAAATTACTCAGTAATTGTGCACAAATTTGAAATAACTGCCTAAAAACTTCTAGGAATCGTCGCCCGCCAGGTTTTGAGTCATTAGCCCCAGATTTGTAATAATCGTCGCAAATTGTTGATGCGTTTTGCCAATTTCTTAGGCATTGTCTCAAAATTGTGTGTATCTTCCCACCAATTTTGTGTCATTTTCCCAAAAATTTGTGTAATTGTCCCAAATTCTCGGTAACTGTAACCAAATTTGGAGTAATTGTCTTCTAATTTGTCTCAAAGTTATGGGCAATGGTGATTCAAGTCATTAAAATCTTCCACAAGTTTCGTGTATTTGTCTCTACAGTTTTGATAGTTGTGTTCCTACGGAGGGAAATTGTCACCAAACGTTGGGTAATTGACCCCAAATTCTAAGTAATTGTCTCCAATTTTGGCGTAATTGTCTCCAAACGGTGTGTCGTTTTCGAAAAATGTTGGGGAAATTGTCCCTAAATAGGGGGTCATTTTGCCCCAATTCTTAGTAATTGTCCCCAAATTTTCTGTCGTTTTCCCAAATTTCAGCAATTGTCTCCAAATTTGGGTAATTGTCCCCAAAGCCTGAGTAACTGTCTCCAAATTTTGGGTAATTGGCCCAACATGTCTAATAATTTTCCTCAGATTTGGTTTATTTGTCCCCAAGTGGTGGATAATTGTCCCCAAATATCGGATAATTTTCACCCGATTTGGGGTTATTGCCTCAAAATTTTAAGTAAGTTTGCTCACATTTTTATTAATTGTAACCCCCTGGTTGGGTAATTGTCACCAAATTTTGAGTACTTTTTCCCAAATTTTGAGTCATTCTCTCCCAATTTTGGGTAATCCTCCTCAAATTTTCGGTAACTGTCTCCAAATTTCGGGAAATTATCCGCAATCTTGGGGTAATTGCCCTCCCCAGGTTTTGAGGAGCTATTTCAAAATGATGGACATTTTCTCCAAATTTTGTTAATTGTCCCCGGATTTGGGGTAACTGTCACCAAATTTTGAGTCATTTTCACAAGATTTCTTATCGTTTTCCTCCAATTTTGTATAATTGTCCCCAAATTAGGGTCACTTTCCTGAAATTTAGAGTAATTGTGCTCATAGGTTTGGTAACGGCCGCAAAATGTGGAGCATTCTCTCAAAAAGTTGGGCAACCGTCTCCCACTGTTGGGTAATTGTCCCTAAAATTCTTGTAGTTTGCCACGCATTTTGCGTAATTGTCACCAGATTTTGAATAATCCTTATGAAATTTGGGGTAACTGCCTCCAAATTTGGGGTAATTTTGCCAAAACTTGTGTAATTCTCTCCATATTTCAGGTAATTTTGGCCAAAAATTTGTGGTAATTGTCGGCAAAATGTTGGGCAATTTACCACAAATTTTGAGAAATTGTCCCAAAGTCTTGGGAAATTGCCTCCAAATTTTGAGTAATTGTCCCAATTCCTCTTGTAATAGTCCCAGGGTTGTGGGTAAGTGCGCCCGAGTTTATGGGAGTTGTCTCAGAATTTTGAGTAACAGTCCCCAGATATCGTGTAATTTTCCTCAAATTTTGTGCAGATGTCCCGGACTTTCTCTAATTATCCCCAAATGTGGGGTAATTGTCCTCCAATTTTAAGTAATTGCCACAACTTTTCTTACGATTTTACCTCGATTTTTGTATAATTGTCCCCAGTCTCGGGTAATTTTCCTCAAGTTTAGAGTAAATGTCTGCAGATTTGGGGTATTTTCCAGCAAAATCTGGGCAGTCGTCTCAAAATCAGGCGTAATTTTCCACCAATTTTGTGTAATTGTCCCCAAATCTTGCATCATTTTCTGCAAACCCTGGGTAATTTCCGCCAAATCGAGGTAAATGTCAGACTATTTTGAGTCATGTTCTCCAAATGTTGGGCAATTGTCTCCCAGTTTGGGGTAATTGTCTCAAACTCTTAGGTAATTGTCCTCCAATTTTAGGCAATTGTCCACAAACTTTGAGGAATTCTCTCCAGATTTTGGGTAAGTGTCCAAAAATTGGAGTTGGGTTTGGGGTTAGTGTTTTATGGTTAGGGTTAGGGTGTTGTCTCCACATTTGGGGTAATTGTCCCCAAATTTGGGTAATTGTCCCCAGATTTTAAGTCATTTCCTCCAAACTTGGGGTCATTACTCCCAAATTACTCAGTAATTTTGCACAAATTTGAAATAACTGCCTAAAAACTTCTAGGAATCGTCGCCCGCCAGGTTTTGAGTCATTAGCCCCAGATTTGTAATAATCGTCGCAAATTGTTTAGGCGTTTTGCCAAATTCTTAGGCATTGTCTCAAAATTGTGTGTATCTTCCCACCGATTTTGTGTCATTTTCCCAAAAATTTGTGTAATTGTCCCAAATTCTCGGTAACTGTAACCAAATTTGGAGTAATTGTCTTCTAATTTGTCTCAAAGTTATGGGCAATGGTGATTCAAGTCATTAAAATCTTCCACAAGTTTCGTGTATTTGTCTCTACAGTTTTGATAGTTGTGTTCCTGCGGAGGGAAATTGTCACCAAACGTTGGGTAATTGACCCCAAATTCTAAGTAATTGTCTCCAATTTTGGCATAATTGTCTCCAAACGGTGTGTTGTTTTCGAAAAATGTTGGGGAATTGTCCCTAAATAGGGGGTCATTTTGCCCCAATTCTTAGTAATTGTCCCCAAATTTTCTGCCGTTTTCCCAAATTTCAGCAGTTGTCTCCAAATTTGGGTAATTGTCCCCAAATCCTGAGTAACTGTCTCCAAATTTTGGGTAATTGGCCCAACATGTCTAATAATTTCCCTCAAATCTTGTGTATTTGTCCCCAAATGGTGGATAATTGTCCCCAAACGTCGGATAATTTTCACCCGATTTGGGGTTATTGCCTCAAAATTTTAGGTAAGTTTGCTCACATTTTTAGTAATTGTAACTCCCTGGTTGGGTAATTGTCACCAAATTTTGAGTCCTTTTTCCCAAATTTTGAATCATTCTCTCCAAATTTGGGGTAATTGCCCTCAAATTTTGAGTCATTCTCTCCCAATTTTGGGTAATCCTCCTCAAATTTTCGGTAACTGTCTCCAAATTTCGGGAAATTATCCGCAAACTTCGGGTAATTGCCCTCCCCAGGTTTTGAGGAGCTATTTCAAAACGATGGACATTTTCTCCAAATTTTGTTAACTGTCGCCGGATTTGGGGTAACTGTCACCAAATTTTGAGTCATTTTCACAAGATTTCTTATCGTTTTCATCGAATTTTGTATAATTGTCCCCAAATTAGGGTCCTTTCCTGAAATTTAGAGTAATTGTGCTCATAGGTTTGGTAACGGCCGCAAAATGTGGAGCATTCTCTCAAAATGTTGGGCAACCGTCTCCCACTGTTGGGTAATTGTCCCTAAAATTCTTGTAGTTTGCCACGCATTTTGCGTAATTGTCACCAGATTTTGAATAATCCTTATGAAATTTGGGGTAACTGCCTCCAAATTTGGGGCAATTTTGCCAAAATTTGTGTAATTCTCTCCATATTTCAGGTAATTGTGGCCAAAAATTTGTGGTAATTGTCGGCAAAATGTTGGGTAATTTGCCACAAATTTTGAGAAATTGTCCCAAAGTCTTGGGAAATTGCCTCCAAATTTTGAGTAATTTTCCCAAATCCTCTTGTAATAGTCCCCGGGTTGAGGGTAAGTGCGCCCGAGTTTATGGGAGTTGTCTCAGAAGTTTGAGTAACTGTCCCCAAATATCATGTAATTTTCCTCAAATTTTGTGCAGATGTCCCAGACTTTCTCTAATTATCCCCAAATGTGGGGTAATTGTCCTCCAATTTTAAGTAACTGCCACAACATTTCTTACGATTTTACCTCGATTTTTCTATAATTGTCCCCAGTCTCGGGTAATTTTCCTCAAGTTTAGAGTAAATGTCTGCAGATTTGGGGTATTTGCCAGCAAAATCTGGACGGTCGTCTCAAAATCAGGTGTAATTTTCCACCAATTTTGTGTAATTGTCCCCAAATCTTGCATCATTTTCTCCAAACCCTGGGTAATTTCCGCCAAATGGAGGTAAATGTCAGACTATTTTGAGTCATGTTCTCCAAATGTTGGGCAATTGTCTCCCAGTTTGGGGTAATTGTCTCAAACTCTTGGGTAATTGTCCTCCAATTTTAGGCAATTGTCCACAAACTTTGAGGAATTATCTCCAGATTTTGGGTAAGTGTCCAAAAATTGGAGTTGGGTTTGGGGTTAGTGTTTTATGGTTAGGGGTAGGGTGTTGTCTCCACATTTGGGGTAATTGTCCCCAAATTTGGGTAATTGTCCCCAGATTTTAAGTCATTTCCTCCAAACTTGGGGTCATTACTCCCCAATTACTCAGTAATTGTGCACAAATTTGAAATAACTGCCTAAAAACTTCTAGGAATCGTCGCCCGCCAGGTTTTGAGTCATTAGCCCCAGATTTGTAATAATCGTCGCAAATTGTTTAGGCGTTTTGCCAAATTCTTAGGCATTGTCTCAAAATTGTGTGTATCTTCCCACCAATTTTGTGTCATTTTCCCAAAAATTTGTGTAATTGTCCCAAATTCTCAGTAACTGTAACCAAATTTTGAGTAATTGTCTTCTAATTTGTCTCAAAGTTATGGGCAATGGTGATTCAAGTCATTAAAATCTTCCACAAGTTTCGTGTATTTGTCTCTACAGTTTTGATAGTTGTGTTCCTACGGAGGGAAATTGTCACCAAACGTTGGGTAATTGACCCCAAATTCTAAGTAATTGTCTCCAATTTTGGCATAATTGTCTCCAAACGGTGTGTTGTTTTCGAAAAATGTTGGGGAAATTGTCCCTAAATAGGGGGTCATTTTGCCCCAATTCTTAGTAATTGTCCCCAAATTTTCTGTCGTTTTCCCAAATTTCAGCAATTGTCTCCAAATTTGGGTAATTGTCCCCAAATCCTGAGTAACTGTCTCCAAATTTTGGGTAATTGGCCCAACATGTCTAATAATTTTCCTCAGATTTGGTTTATTTGTCCCCAAGTGGTGGATAATTGTCCCCAAATATCGGATAATTTTCACCCGATTTGGGGTTATTGCCTCAAAATTTTAAGTAAGTTTGCTCACATTTTTAGTAATTGTAACCCCCTGGTTGGGTAATTGTCACCAAATTTTGAGTACTTTTTCCCAAATTTTGAGTCATTCTCTCCAAATTTTGGGTAATCCTCCTCAAATTTTCGGTAACTGTCTCCAAATTTCAGGAAATTATCCGCAATCTTGGGGTAATTGCCCTCCCCAGGTTTGAGGAGCTTTCTCAAAACGATGGACATTTTCTCCTGATTTTGTTAATTGTCCCCGGATTTGGGGTAACTGTCACCAAATTTTGAGTCATTTTCACAAGATTTCTTATCGTTTTCCTCCAATTTTGTATAATTGTCCCCAAATTAGGGTCACTTTCCTGAAATTTAGAGTAATTGTGCTCATAGGTTTGGTAACTGCCGCAAAATGTGGAGCATTCTCTCAAAAAGTTGGGCAACCGTCTCCCACTGTTGGGTAATTGTCCCTAAAATTCTTGTAGTTTGCCACGCATTTTGCGTAATTGTCACCAGATTTTGAATAATCCTTATGAAATTTGGGGTAACTGCCTCCAAATTTGGGGTAATTTTGCCAAAACTTGTGTAATTCTCTCCATATTTCAGGTAATTTTGGCCAAAAATTTGTGGTAATTGTCGGCAAAATGTTGGGCAATTTACCACAAATTTTGAGAAATTGTCCCAAAGTCCTGGGAAATTGCCTCCAAATTTTGAGTAATTTTCCCAAATCCTCTTGTAATTGTCCCAGGGTTGAGGGTAAGTGCGCCCGAGTTTATGGGAGTTGTCTCAGAATTTTGAGTAACTGTCCCCAAATATCTTGTCATTTTCCTCAAATTTTGTGCAGATGTCCCAGACTTTCTCTAATTATCCCCAAATGTGGGGTAATTGTCCTCCAATTTTAAGTAACTGCCACAACATTTCTTACGATTTTACCTCGATTTTTCTATAATTGTCCCCAGTCTCGGGTAATTTTCCTCAAGTTTAGAGTAAATGTCTGCAGATTTGGGGTATTTGCCAGCAAAATCTGGACGGTCGTCTCAAAATCAGGCGTAATTTTCCACCAATTTTGTGTAATTGTCCCCAAATCTTGCATCATTTTCTCCAAACCCTGGGTAATTTCCGCCAAATGGAGGTAAATGTCAGACTATTTTGAGTCATGTTCTCCAAATGTTGGGCAATTGTCTCCCAGTTTGGGGTAATTGTCTCAAACTCTTGGGTAATTGTCCTCCAATTTTAGGCAATTGTCCACAAACTTTGAGGAATTATCTCCAGATTTTGGGTAAGTGTCCAAAAATTGGAGTTGGGTTTGGGGTTAGTGTTTTATGGTTAGGGTTAGGGTGTTGTCTCCACATTTGGGGTAATTGTCCCCAAATTTGGGTAATTGTCCCCAGATTTTAAGTCATTTCCTCCAAACTTGGGGTAATTACTCCCCAATTACTCAGTAATTGTGCACAAATTTGAAATAACTGCCTAAAAACTTCTAGTAATCGTCGCCCGCCAGGTTTTGAGTCATTAGCCCCAGATTTGTAATAATCGTCGCAAATTGTTTAGGCGTTTTGCCAAATTCTTAGGCATTGTCTCAAAATTGTGTGTATCTTCCCACCAATTTTGTGTCATTTTCCCAAAAATTTGTGTAATTGTCCCAAATTCTCAGTAACTGTAACCAAATTTTGAGTAATTGTCTTCTAATTTGTCTCAAAGTTATGGGCAATGGTGATTCAAGTCATTAAAATCTTCCACAAGTTTCGTGTATTTGTCTCTACAGTTTTGATAGTTGTGTTCCTACGGAGGGAAATTGTCACCAAACGTTGGGTAATTGACCCCAAATTCTAAGTAATTGTCTCCAATTTTGGCATAATTGTCTCCAAACGGTGTGTCGTTTTCGAAAAATGTTGGGGAAATTGTCCCTAAATAGGGGGTCATTTTGCCCCAATTCTTAGTAATTGTCCCCAAATTTTCTGTCGTTTTCCCAAATTTCAGCAATTGTCTCCAAATTTGGGTAATTGTCCCCAAATCCTGAGTAACTGTCTCCAAATTTTGGGTAATTGGCCCAACATGTCTAATAATTTTCCTCAGATTTGGTTTATTTGTCCCCAAGTGGTGGATAATTGTCCCCAAATATCGGATAATTTTCACCCGATTTGGGGTTATTGCCTCAAAATTTTAAGTAAGTTTGCTCACATTTTTAGTAATTGTAACCCCCTGGTTGGGTAATTGTCACCAAATTTTGAGTACTTTTTCCCAAATTTTGAGTCATTCTCTCCCAATTTTGGGTAATCCTCCTCAAATTTTTGGTAACTGTCTCCAAATTTCAGGAAATTATCCGCAATCTTGGGGTAATTGCCCTCCCCAGGTTTGAGGAGCTTTCTCAAAACGATGGACATTTTCTCCTGATTTTGTTAATTGTCCCCGGATTTGGGGTAACTGTCACCAAATTTTGAGTCATTTTCACAAGATTTCTTATCGTTTTCATCGAATTTTGTATAATTGTCCCCAAATTAGGGTCACTTTCCTGAAATTTAGAGTAATTGTGCTCATAGGTTTGGTAACTGCCGCAAAATGTGGAGCATTCTCTCAAAAAGTTGGGCAACCGTCTCCCACTGTTGGGTAATTGTCCCTAAAATTCTTGTAGTTTGCCACGCATTTTGCGTAATTGTCACCAGATTTTGAATAATCCTTATGAAATTTGGGGTAACTGCCTCCAAATTTGGGGTAATTTTGCCACAATTTGTGTAATTCTCTCCATATTTCAGGTAATTGTGGCCAAAAATTTGTGGTAATTGTCGGCAAAATTTTGGGTAATTTGCCACAAATTTTGAGAAATTGTCCCAAAGTCTTGGGAAATTGCCTCCAAATTTTGAGTAATTTTCCCAAATCCTCTTGTAATAGTCCCCGGGTTGAGGGTAAGTGCGCCCGAGTTTCTGGGAGTTGTCTCAGAATTTTGAGTAACAGTCCCCAGATATCGTGTAATTTTCCTCAAATTTTGTGCAGATGTCCCGGACTTTCTCTAATTATCCCCAAATGTGGGGTAATTGTCCTCCAATTTTAAGTAATTGCCACAACATTTCTTACGATTTTACCTCGATTTTTCTATAATTGTCCCCAGTCTCGGGTAATTTTCCTCAAGTTTAGAGTAAATGTCTGCAGATTTGGGGTATTTGCCAGCAAAATCTGGGCAGTCGTCTCAAAATCAGGCGTAATTTTCCACCAATTTTGTGTAATTGTCCCCAAATCTTGCATCATTTTCTCCAAACCCTGGGTCATTTCCCCCAAATCGAGGTAAATGTCAGACTATTTTGAGTAATGATCTCCATATGTTGGGCAATTGTCTCCCAGTTTGGGGTAATTGTCTCAAACTCTTGGGTAATTGTCCTCCAATTTTAGGCAATTGTCCACAAACTTTGAGGAATTATCTCCAGATTTTGGGTAAGGGTCCAAAAATTGGAGTTGGGTTTCGGGTTAGTGTTTTATGGTTAGGGGTAGGGTGTTGTCTCCACATTTGGGGTAATTGTCCCCAAATTTGGGTAATTGTCCCCAGATTTTAAGTCATTTCCTCCAAACTTGGGGTCATTACTCCCAAATTACTCAGTAATTTTGCACAAATTTGAAATAACTGCCTAAAAACTTCTAGTAATCGTCGCCCGCCAGGTTTTGAGTCATTAGCCCCAGATTTGTAATAATCGTCGCAAATTGTTTAGGCGTTTTGCCAAATTCTTAGGCATTGTCTCAAAATTGTGTGTATCTTCCCACCGATTTTGTGTCATTTTCCCAAAAATTTGTGTAATTGTCCCAAATTCTCGGTAACTGTAACCAAATTTGGAGTAATTGTCTTCTAATTTGTCTCAAAGTTATGGGCAATGGTGATTCAAGTCATTAAAATCTTCCACAAGTTTCGTGTATTTGTCTCTACAGTTTTGATAGTTGTGTTCCTGCGGAGGGAAATTGTCACCAAACGTTGGGTAATTGACCCCAAATTCTAAGTAATTGTCTCCAATTTTGGCATAATTGTCTCCAAACGGTGTGTTGTTTTCGAAAAATGTTGGGGAATTGTCCCTAAATAGGGGGTCATTTTGCCCCAATTCTTAGTAATTGTCCCCAAATTTTCTGCCGTTTTCCCAAACTTCAGCAGTTGTCTCCAAATTTGGGTAATTGTCCCCAAAGCCTGAGTAACTGTCTCCAAATTTTGGGTAATTGGCCCAACATGTCTAATAATTTCCCTCAAATCTTGTGTATTTGTCCCCAAATGGTGGATAATTGTCCCCAAACGTCGGATAATTTTCACCCGATTTGGGGTTATTGCCTCAAAATTTTAGGTAAGTTTGCTCACATTTTTAGTAATTGTAACTCCCTGGTTGGGTAATTGTCACCAAATTTTGAGTCCTTTTTCCCAAATTTTGAATCATTCTCTCCAAATTTGGGGTAATTGCCCTCAAATTTTGAGTCATTCTCTCCCAATTTTGGGTAATCCTCCTCAAATTTTCGGTAACTGTCTCCAAATTTCGGGAAATTATCCGCAAACTTCGGGTAATTGCCCCCCACGTTTTGAGGAGCTATTTCAAAACGATGGACATTTTCTCCAAATTTTGTTAACTGTCGCCGGATTTGGGGTAACTGTCACCAAATTTTGAGTCATTTTCACAAGATTTCTTATCGTTTTCATCGAATTTTGTATAATTGTCCCCAAATTAGGGTCCTTTCCTGAAATTTAGAGTAATTGTGCTCATAGGTTTGGTAACTGCCGCAAAATGTGGAGCATTCTCTCAAAATGTTGGGCAACCGTCTCCCACTGTTGGGTAATTGTCCCTAAAATTCTTGTAGTTTGCCACGCATTTTGCGTAATTGTCACCAGATTTTGAATAATCCTTATGAAATTTGGGGTAACTGCCTCCAAATTTGGGGCAATTTTGCCAAAACTTGTGTAATTCTCTCCATATTTCAGGTAATTGTGGCCAAAAATTTGTGGTAATTGTCGGCAAAATGTTGGGTAATTTGCCACAAATTTTGAGAAATTGTCCCAAAGTCTTGGGAAATTGCCTCCAAATTTTGAGTAATTTTCCCAAATCCTCTTGTAATAGTCCCCGGGTTGAGGGTAAGTGCGCCCGAGTTTATGGGAGTTGTCTCAGAAGTTTGAGTAACTGTCCCCAAATATCATGTAATTTTCCTCAAATTTTGTGCAGATGTCCAAGACTTTCTCTAATTATCCCCAAATGTGGGGTAATTGTCCTCCAATTTTAAGTAACTGCCACAACATTTCTTACGATTTTACCTCGATTTTTCTATAATTGTCCCCAGTCTCGGGTAATTTTCCTCAAGTTTAGAGTAAATGTCTGCAGATTTGGGGTATTTGCCAGCAAAATCTGGACGGTCGTCTCAAAATCAGGCGTAATTTTCCACCAATTTTGTGTAATTGTCCCCAAATCTTGCATCATTTTCTCCAAACCCTGGGTAATTTCCGCCAAATGGAGGTAAATGTCAGACTATTTTGAGTCATGTTCTCCAAATGTTGGGCAATTGTCTCCCAGTTTGGGGTAATTGTCTCAAACTCTTGGGTAATTGTCCTCCAATTTTAGGCAATTGTCCACAAACTTTGAGGAATTATCTCCAGATTTTGGGTAAGGGTCCAAAAATTGGAGTTGGGTTTCGGGTTAGTGTTTTATGGTTAGGGGTAGGGTGTTGTCTCCACATTTGGGGTAATTGTCTCCAAATTTGGGTAATTGTCCCCAGATTTTAAGTCATTTCCTCCAAACTTGGGGTCATTACTCCCCAATTACTCAGTAATTGTGCACAAATTTGAAATAACTGCCTAAAAACTTCTAGTAATCGTCGCCCGCCAGGTTTTGAGTCATTAGCCCCAGATTTGTAATAATCGTCGCAAATTGTTTAGGCGTTTTGCCAAATTCTTAGGCATTGTCTCAAAATTGTGTGTATCTTCCCACCAATTTTGTGTCATTTTCCCGAAAATTTGTGTAATTGTCCCAAATTCTCAGTAACTGTAACCAAATTTTGAGTAATTGTCTTCTAATTTGTCTCAAAGTTATGGGCAATGGTGATTCAAGTCATTAAAATCTTCCACAAGTTTCGTGTATTTGTCTCTACAGTTTTGATAGTTGTGTTCCTACGGAGGGAAATTGTCACCAAACGTTGGGTAATTGACCCCAAATTCTAAGTAATTGTCTCCAATTTTGGCATAATTGTCTCCAAACGGTGTGTTGTTTTCGAAAAATGTTGGGGAAATTGTCCCTAAATAGGGGGTCATTTTGCCCCAATTCTTAGTAATTGTCCCCAAATTTTCTGTCGTTTTCCCAAATTTCAGCAATTGTCTCCAAATTTGGGTAATTGTCCCCAAATCCTGAGTAACTGTCTCCAAATTTTGGGTAATTGGCCCAACATGTCTAATAATTTTCCTCAGATTTGGTTTATTTGTCCCCAAGTGGTGGATAATTGTCCCCAAATATCGGATAATTTTCACCCGATTTGGGGTTATTGCCTCAAAATTTTAAGTAAGTTTGCTCACATTTTTAGTAATTGTAACCCCCTGGTTGGGTAATTGTCACCAAATTTTGAGTACTTTTTCCCAAATTTTGAGTCATTCTCTCCAAATTTTGGGTAATCCTCCTCAAATTTTCGGTAACTGTCTCCAAATTTCAGGAAATTATCCGCAATCTTGGGGTAATTGCCCTCCCCAGGTTTGAGGAGCTTTCTCAAAACGATGGACATTTTCTCCTGATTTTGTTAATTGTCCCCGGATTTGGGGTAACTGTCACCAAATTTTGAGTCATTTTCACAAGATTTCTTATCGTTTTCATCGAATTTTGTATAATTGTCCCCAAATTAGGGTCACTTTCCTGAAATTTAGAGTAATTGTGCTCATAGGTTTGGTAACTGCCGCAAAATGTGGAGCATTCTCTCAAAAAGTTGGGCAACCGTCTCCCACTGTTGGGTAATTGTCCCTAAAATTCTTGTAGTTTGCCACGCATTTTGCGTAATTGTCACCAGATTTTGAATAATCCTTATGAAATTTGGGGTAACTGCCTCCAAATTTGGGGTAATTTTGCCAAAACTTGTGTAATTCTCTCCATATTTCAGGTAATTTTGGCCAAAAATTTGTGGTAATTGTCGGCAAAATGTTGGGCAATTTACCACAAATTTTGAGAAATTGTCCCAAAGTCCTGGGAAATTGCCTCCAAATTTTGAGTAATTTTCCCAAATCCTCTTGTAATTGTCCCAGGGTTGAGGGTAAGTGCGCCCGAGTTTATGGGAGTTGTCTCAGAATTTTGAGTAACTGTCCCCCAAATATCTTGTCATTTTCCTCAAATTTTGTGCAGATGTCCCAGACTTTCTCTAATTATCCCCAAATGTGGGGTAATTGTCCTCCAATTTTAAGTAACTGCCACAACATTTCTTACGATTTTACCTCGATTTTTCTATAATTGTCCCCAGTCTCGGGTAATTTTCCTCAAGTTTAGAGTAAATGTCTGCAGATTTGGGGTATTTGCCAGCAAAATCTGGACGGTCGTCTCAAAATCAGGCGTAATTTTCCACCAATTTTGTGTAATTGTCCCCAAATCTTGCATCATTTTCTCCAAACCCTGGGTAATTTCCGCCAAATGGAGGTAAATGTCAGACTATTTTGAGTCATGTTCTCCAAATGTTGGGCAATTGTCTCCCAGTTTGGGGTAATTGTCTCAAACTCTTGGGTAATTGTCCTCCAATTTTAGGCAATTGTCCACAAACTTTGAGGAATTATCTCCAGATTTTGGGTAAGTGTCCAAAAATTGGAGTTGGGTTTGGGGTTAGTGTTTTATGGTTAGGGTTAGGGTGTTGTCTCCACATTTGGGGTAATTGTCCCCAAATTTGGGTAATTGTCCCCAGATTTTAAGTCATTTCCTCCAAACTTGGGGTAATTACTCCCCAATTACTCAGTAATTGTGCACAAATTTGAAATAACTGCCTAAAAACTTCTAGTAATCGTCGCCCGCCAGGTTTTGAGTCATTAGCCCCAGATTTGTAATAATCGTCGCAAATTGTTTAGGCGTTTTGCCAAATTCTTAGGCATTGTCTCAAAATTGTGTGTATCTTCCCACCAATTTTGTGTCATTTTCCCAAAAATTTGTGTAATTGTCCCAAATTCTCAGTAACTGTAACCAAATTTTGAGTAATTGTCTTCTAATTTGTCTCAAAGTTATGGGCAATGGTGATTCAAGTCATTAAAATCTTCCACAAGTTTCGTGTATTTGTCTCTACAGTTTTGATAGTTGTGTTCCTACGGAGGGAAATTGTCACCAAACGTTGGGTAATTGACCCCAAATTCTAAGTAATTGTCTCCAATTTTGGCGTAATTGTCTCCAAACGGTGTGTCGTTTTCGAAAAATGTTGGGGAAATTGTCCCTAAATAGGGGGTCATTTTGCCCCAATTCTTAGTAATTGTCCCCAAATTTTCTGTCGTTTTCCCAAATTTCAGCAATTGTCTCCAAATTTGGGTAATTGTCCCCAAAGCCTGAGTAACTGTCTCCAAATTTTGGGTAATTGGCCCAACATGTCTAATAATTTTCCTCAGATTTGGTTTATTTGTCCCCAAGTGGTGGATAATTGTCCCCAAATATCGGATAATTTTCACCCGATTTGGGGTTATTGCCTCAAAATTTTAAGTAAGTTTGCTCACATTTTTAGTAATTGTAACCCCCTGGTTGGGTAATTGTCACCAAATTTTGAGTACTTTTTCCCAAATTTTGAGTCATTCTCTCCCAATTTTGGGTAATCCTCCTCAAATTTTTGGTAACTGTCTCCAAATTTCAGGAAATTATCCGCAATCTTGGGGTAATTGCCCTCCCCAGGTTTGAGGAGCTTTCTCAAAACGATGGACATTTTCTCCTGATTTTGTTAATTGTCCCCGGATTTGGGGTAACTGTCACCAAATTTTGAGTCATTTTCACAAGATTTCTTATCGTTTTCATCGAATTTTGTATAATTGTCCCCAAATTAGGGTCACTTTCCTGAAATTTAGAGTAATTGTGCTCATAGGTTTGGTAACTGCCGCAAAATGTGGAGCATTCTCTCAAAAAGTTGGGCAACCGTCTCCCACTGTTGGGTAATTGTCCCTAAAATTCTTGTAGTTTGCCACGCATTTTGCGTAATTGTCACCAGATTTTGAATAATCCTTATGAAATTTGGGGTAACTGCCTCCAAATTTGGGGTAATTTTGCCACAATTTGTGTAATTCTCTCCATATTTCAGGTAATTGTGGCCAAAAATTTGTGGTAATTGTCGGCAAAATTTTGGGTAATTTGCCACAAATTTTGAGAAATTGTCCCAAAGTCTTGGGAAATTGCCTCCGAATTTTGAGTAATTTTCCCAAATCCTCTTGTAATAGTCCCCGGGTTGAGGGTAAGTGCGCCCGAGTTTCTGGGAGTTGTCTCAGAATTTTGAGTAACAGTCCCCAGATATCGTGTAATTTTCCTCAAATTTTGTGCAGATGTCCCGGACTTTCTCTAATTATCCCCAAATGTGGGGTAATTGTCCTCCAATTTTAAGTAACTGCCACAACATTTCTTACGATTTTACCTCGATTTTTCTATAATTGTCCCCAGTCTCGGGTAATTTTCCTCAAGTTTAGAGTAAATGTCTGCAGATTTGGGGTATTTGCCAGCAAAATCTGGGCAGTCGTCTCAAAATCAGGCGTAATTTTCCACCAATTTTGTGTAATTGTCCCCAAATCTTGCATCATTTTCTCCAAACCCTGGGTCATTTCCCCCAAATCGAGGTAAATGTCAGACTATTTTGAGTAATGATCTCCATATGTTGGGCAATTGTCTCCCAGTTTGGGGTAATTGTCTCAAACTCTTGGGTAATTGTCCTCCAATTTTAGGCAATTGTCCACAAACTTTGAGGAATTATCTCCAGATTTTGGGTAAGGGTCCAAAAATTGGAGTTGGGTTTCGGGTTAGTGTTTTATGGTTAGGGGTAGGGTGTTGTCTCCACATTTGGGGTAATTGTCCCCAAATTTGGGTAATTGTCCCCAGATTTTAAGTCATTTCCTCCAAACTTGGGGTCATTACTCCCAAATTACTCAGTAATTTTGCACAAATTTGAAATAACTGCCTAAAAACTTCTAGTAATCGTCGCCCGCCAGGTTTTGAGTCATTAGCCCCAGATTTGTAATAATCGTCGCAAATTGTTTAGGCGTTTTGCCAAATTCTTAGGCATTGTCTCAAAATTGTGTGTATCTTCCCACCGATTTTGTGTCATTTTCCCAAAAATTTGTGTAATTGTCCCAAATTCTCGGTAACTGTAACCAAATTTGGAGTAATTGTCTTCTAATTTGTCTCAAAGTTATGGGCAATGGTGATTCAAGTCATTAAAATCTTCCACAAGTTTCGTGTATTTGTCTCTACAGTTTTGATAGTTGTGTTCCTGCGGAGGGAAATTGTCACCAAACGTTGGGTAATTGACCCCAAATTCTAAGTAATTGTCTCCAATTTTGGCATAATTGTCTCCAAACGGTGTGTTGTTTTCGAAAAATGTTGGGGAAATTGTCCCTAAATAGGGGGTCATTTTGCCCCAATTCTTAGTAATTGTCCCCAAATTTTCTGCCGTTTTCCCAAACTTCAGCAGTTGTCTCCAAATTTGGGTAATTGTCCCCAAATCCTGAGTAACTGTCTCCAAATTTTGGGTAATTGGCCCAACATGTCTAATAATTTCCCTCAAATCTTGTGTATTTGTCCCCAAATGGTGGATAATTGTCCCCAAACGTCGGATAATTTTCACCCGATTTGGGGTTATTGCCTCAAAATTTTAGGTAAGTTTGCTCACATTTTTAGTAATTGTAACTCCCTGGTTGGGTAATTGTCACCAAATTTTGAGTCCTTTTTCCCAAATTTTGAATCATTCTCTCCAAATTTGGGGTAATTGCCCTCAAATTTTGAGTCATTCTCTCCCAATTTTGGGTAATCCTCCTCAAATTTTCGGTAACTGTCTCCAAATTTCGGGAAATTATCCGCAAACTTCGGGTAATTGCCCCCCACGTTTTGAGGAGCTATTTCAAAACGATGGACATTTTCTCCAAATTTTGTTAACTGTCGCCGGATTTGGGGTAACTGTCACCAAATTTTGAGTCATTTTCACAAGATTTCTTATCGTTTTCATCGAATTTTGTATAATTGTCCCCAAATTAGGGTCCTTTCCTGAAATTTAGAGTAATTGTGCTCATAGGTTTGGTAACGGCTGCAAAATGTGGAGCATTCTCTCAAAATGTTGGGCAACCGTCTCCCACTGTTGGGTAATTGTCCCTAAAATTCTTGTAGTTTGCCACGCATTTTGCGTAATTGTCACCAGATTTTGAATAATCCTTATGAAATTTGGGGTAACTGCCTCCAAATTTGGGGCAATTTTGCCAAAATTTGTGTAATTCTCTCCATATTTCAGGTAATTGTGGCCAAAAATTTGTGGTAATTGTCGGCAAAATGTTGGGTAATTTGCCACAAATTTTGAGAAATTGTCCCAAAGTCTTGGGAAATTGCCTCCAAATTTTGAGTAATTTTCCCAAATCCTCTTGTAATAGTCCCCGGGTTGAGGGTAAGTGCGCCCGAGTTTATGGGAGTTGTCTCAGAAGTTTGAGTAACTGTCCCCAAATATCATGTAATTTTCCTCAAATTTTGTGCAGATGTCCCGGACTTTCTCTAATTATCCCCAAATGTGGGGTAATTGTCCTCCAATTTTAAGTAACTGCCACAACATTTCTTACGATTTTACCTCGATTTTTCTATAATTGTCCCCAGTCTCGGGTAATTTTCCTCAAGTTTAGAGTAAATGTCTGCAGATTTGGGGTATTTGCCAGCAAAATCTGGACGGTCGTCTCAAAATCAGGCGTAATTTTCCACCAATTTTGTGTAATTGTCCCCAAATCTTGCATCATTTTCTCCAAACCCTGGGTAATTTCCGCCAAATGGAGGTAAATGTCAGACTATTTTGAGTCATGTTCTCCAAATGTTGGGCAATTGTCTCCCAGTTTGGGGTAATTGTCTCAAACTCTTGGGTAATTGTCCTCCAATTTTAGGCAATTGTCCACAAACTTTGAGGAATTATCTCCAGATTTTGGGTAAGTGTCCAAAAATTGGAGTTGGGTTTGGGGTTAGTGTTTTATGGTTAGGGTTAGGGTGTTGTCTCCACATTTGGGGTAATTGTCCCCAAATTTGGGTAATTGTCCCCAGATTTTAAGTCGTTTCCTCCAAACTTGGGGTAATTACTCCCCAATTACTCAGTAATTGTGCACAAATTTGAAATAACTGCCTAAAAACTTCTAGGAATCGTCGCCCGCCAGGTTTTGAGTCATTAGCCCCAGATTTGTAATAATCGTCGCAAATTGTTTAGGCGTTTTGCCAATTTCTTAGGCATTGTCTCAAAATTGTGTGTATCTTCCCACCAATTTTGTGTCATTTTCCCGAAAATTTGTGTAATTGTCCCAAATTCTCGGTAACTGTAACCAAATTTTGAGTAATTGTCTTCTAATTTGTCTCAAAGTTATGGGCAATGGTGATTCAAGTCATTAAAATCTTCCACAAGTTTCGTGTATTTGTCTCTACAGTTTTGATAGTTGTGTTCCTACGGAGGGAAATTGTCACCAAACGTTGGGTAATTGACCCCAAATTCTAAGTAATTGTCTCCAATTTTGGCGTAATTGTCTCCAAACGGTGTGTCGTTTTCGAAAAATGTTGGGGAAATTGTCCCTAAATAGGGGGTCATTTTGCCCCAATTCTTAGTAATTGTCCCCAAATTTTCTGTCGTTTTCCCAAATTTCAGCAATTGTCTCCAAATTTGGGTAATTGTCCCCAAAGCCTGAGTAACTGTCTCCAAATTTTGGGTAATTGGCCCAACATGTCTAATAATTTTCCTCAGATTTGGTTTATTTGTCCCCAAGTGGTGGATAATTGTCCGCAAATATCGGATAATTTTCACCCGATTTGGGGTTATTGCCTCAAAATTTTAAGTAAGTTTGCTCACATTTTTAGTAATTGTAACCCCCTGGTTGGGTAATTGTCACCAAATTTTGAGTACTTTTTCCCAAATTTTGAGTCATTCTCTCCAAATTTTGGGTAATCCTCCTCAAATTTTCGGTAACTGTCTCCAAATTTCGGGAAATTATCCGCAATCTTGGGGTAATTGCCCTCCCCAGGTTTGAGGAGCTTTCTCAAAACGATGGACATTTTCTCCTGATTTTGTTAATTGTCCCCGGATTTGGGGTAACTGTCACCAAATTTTGAGTCATTTTCACAAGATTTCTTATCGTTTTCATCGAATTTTGTATAATTGTCCCCAAATTAGGGTCACTTTCCTGAAATTTAGAGTAATTGTGCTCATAGGTTTGGTAACTGCCGCAAAATGTGGAGCATTCTCTCAAAAAGTTGGGCAACCGTCTCCCACTGTTGGGTAATTGTCCCTAAAATTCTTGTAGTTTGCCACGCATTTTGCGTAATTGTCACCAGATTTTGAATAATCCTTATGAAATTTGGGGTAACTGCCTCCAAATTTGGGGTAATTTTGCCAAAACTTGTGTAATTCTCTCCATATTTCAGGTAATTTTGGCCAAAAATTTGTGGTAATTGTCGGCAAAATTTTGGGCAATTTACCACAAATTTTGAGAAATTGTCCCAAAGTCTTGGGAAATTGCCTCCAAATTTTGAGTAATTTTCCCAAATCCTCTTGTAATAGTCCCCGGGTTGAGGGTAAGTGCGCCCGAGTTTATGGGAGTTGTCTCAGAAGTTTGAGTAACTGTCCCCAAATATCTTGTCATTTTCCTCAAATTTTGTGCAGATGTCCCAGACTTTCTCTAATTATCCCCAAATGTGGGGTAATTGTCCTCCAATTTTAAGTAACTGCCACAACATTTCTTACGATTTTACCTCGATTTTTCTATAATTGTCCCCAGTCTCGGGTAATTTTCCTCAAGTTTAGAGTAAATGTCTGCAGATTTGGGGTATTTGCCAGCAAAATCTGGACGGTCGTCTCAAAATCAGGCGTAATTTTCCACCAATTTTGTGTAATTGTCCCCAAATCTTGCATCATTTTCTCCAAACCCTGGGTAATTGTTTGGGGTAATTGTCTCAAACTCTTGGGTAATTGTCCTCCAATTTTAGGCAATTGTCCACAAACTTTGAGGAATTATCTCCAGATTTTGGGTAAGTGTCCAAAAATTGGAGTTGGGTTTGGGGTTAGTGTTTTATGGTTAGGGTTAGGGTGTTGTCTCCACATTTGGGGTAATTGTCCCCAAATTTGGGTAATTGTCCCCAGATTTTAAGTCATTTCCTCCAAACTTGGGGTCATTACTCCCAAGTTTTCAGTACTTGTGCACAAATTTGAAATAACTGCCTAAAAACTTCTAGGAATCGTCGCCCGCCAGGTTTTGAGTCATTAGCCCCAGATTTGTAATAATCGTCGCAAATTGTTTAGGCGTTTTGCCAATTTCTTAGGCATTGTCTCAAAATTGTGTGTATCTTCCCACCAATTTTGTGTCATTTTCCCAAAAATTTGTGTAATTGTCCCAAATTCTCGGTAACTGTAACCAAATTTGGAGTAATTGTCTTCTAATTTGTCTCAAAGTTATGGGCAATGGTGATTCAAGTCATTAAAATCTTCCACAAGTTTCGTGTATTTGTCTCTACAGTTTTGATAGTTGTGTTCCTACGGAGGGAAATTGTCACCAAACGTTGGGTAATTGACCCCAAATTCTAAGTAATTGTCTCCAATTTTGGCATAATTGTCTCCAAGTGGTGTGTTGTTTTCGAAAAATGTTGGGGAAATTGTCCCTAAATAGGGGGTCATTTTGCCCCAATTTTTAGTAATTGTCCCCAAATTTTCCGTCGTTTTCCCAAATCTCAGCAATTGTCTCCAAATTTGGGTAATTGTCCCCAAATCCTGAGTAACTGTCTCCAAATTTTGGGTAATTGGCCCAACATGTCTAATAATTTTCCTCAGATTTGGTTTATTTGTCCCCAAGTGGTGGATAATTGTCCCCAAATATCGGATAATTTTCACCCGATTTGGGGTTATTGCCTCAAAATTTTAAGTAAGTTTGCTCACATTTTTAGTAATTGTAACCCCCTGGTTGGGTAATTGTCACCAAATTTTGAGTACTTTTTCCCAAATTTTGAGTCATTCTCTCCCAATTTTGGGTAATCCTCCTCAAATTTTCGGTAACTGTCTCCAAATTTCGGGAAATTATCCGCAATCTTGGGGTAATTGCCCTCCCCAGGTTTTGAGGAGCTATTTCAAAATGATGGACATTTTCTCCAAATTTTGTTAATTGTCCCCGGATTTGGGGTAACTGTCACCAAATTTTGAGTCATTTTCACAAGATTTCTTATCGTTTTCCTCCAATTTTGTATAATTGTCCTCAAATTAGGGTCGCTTTCCTGAAATTTAGAGTAATTGTGCTCATAGGTTTGGTAACGGCCGCAAAATGTGGATCATTCTCTCAAAATGTTGGGCAACCGTCTCCCACTGTTGGGTAATTGTCCCTAAAATTCTTGTAGTTTGCCACGCATTTTGCGTAATTGTCACCAGATTTTGAATCATCCTTATGAAATTTGGGGTAATTGCCTCCAAATTTGGGGTAATTTTGCCAAAATTTGTGTAATTCTCTCCATATTTGAGGTAATTGTGGCCAAAAATTTGTGGTAATTGTCGGCAAAATTTTGGGTAATTTACCACAAATTTTGAGAAATTGTCCCAAAGTCTTGGGAAATTGCCTCCAAATTTTGAGTAATTTTCCCAAATCCTCTTGTAATAGTCCCCGGGTTGAGGGTAAGTGCGCCCGAGTTTATGGGAGTTGTCTCAGAATTTTGAGTAACTGTCCCCAAAGATCTTGTAATTTTCCTCGAATTTTGTGCAGATGTCCCAGACTTTCTCTAATTATCCCCAAATGTGGGGTAATTGTCCTCCAATTTTAAGTAATTGCCACAACATTTCTTACGATTTTACCTCGATTTTTGTATAATTGTCCCCAGTCTCGGGTAATTTTCCTCAAGTTTAGAGTAAATGTCTGCAGATTTGGGGTATTTGCCAGCAAAATCTGGAAAGTCGCCTCAAAATCAGGCGTAATTTTCCACCAATTTTGTGTAATTGTCCCCAAATCTTGCATCATTTTCTCCAAACCCTGGGTCATTTCCCCCAAATCGAGGTAAATGTCAGACTATTTTGAGTAATCTTCTCCAAA
This sequence comes from Clamator glandarius, assembly GCA_033459285.1. NCBI lineage: Eukaryota > Metazoa > Chordata > Aves > Cuculiformes > Cuculidae > Clamator > Clamator glandarius. The sequence continues at coordinate 33,520 of JAUNZM010002071.1, read as the reverse complement.
TGTTGGGCACTTGTCTCCCAGTTTGGGGTAATTGTCTCAAACTCTGGGGTAATTGTCCTCCAATTTTAGGCAATTGTCCACAAACTTTGAGGAATTATCTCCAGATTTTGGGTAAGTGTCCAAAAATTGGAGTTGGGTTTGGGGTTAGTGTTTTATGGTTAGGGTTAGGGTGTTGTCTCCACATTTGGGGTAATTGTCTCCAAATTTGGGTAATTGTCCCCAGATTTTAAGTCATTTCCTCCAAACTTGGGGTCATTACTCCCAAGTTTTCAGTAATTGTGCACAAATTTGAAATAACTGCCTAAAAACTTTTAGTAATCGTCACCCGCCAGGTTTTGAGTCATTAGCCCCAGGTTTGTAATAATCGTCGCAAATTGTTGAGGCGTTTTGCCAAATTCTTAGGCATTGTCTCAAAATTGTGTGTATCTTCCCACAAATTTTGTGTCATTTTCCCGACAATTTGTGTAATTGTCCCAAATTCTCAGTAACTGTAACCAAATTTGGAGTAATTGTCTTCTAATTTGTCTCAAAGTTATGGGCTATGGTGATTCAAGTCATTAAAATCTTCCACAAGATTCGTGTATTTGTCTCTACAGTTTTGATAGTTGTGTTCTTGCAGAGGGAAATTGTCACCAAACGTTGGGTAATTGACCCCAAATTCTAAGTAATTCTCTCCAATTTTGGCGTAATTGTCTCCAAACGGTGTGTACTTTTTGACAAATGTTGGGGAAATTGTCCCTAAATAGGGGGTCATTTTGCCCCAATTTTTAGTAATTGTCCCCAAATTTTGTGCGTTTTCCCAAATTTCAGCAATTGTCTCCAAATTTGGGTAATTGTCCCCAAATCCTGAGTAACTGTCTCCAAATGTTGGGTAATTGGCCCAACATGTCTAATAATTTTCCTCAAATTTGGTGTATTTGTCCCCAACAGGTGGATAATTGTCCCCAAATGTCGCATAATTTTCACCCCATTTGGGGCTGTTGTCTCAAAATATTTGGTAAGTTTGCCCACATTTTTAGTAATTGTCCTCCCCCATTGTTGGGTAATTGTCACCAAATTTTGAGTACTTTTTCCCAAATTTTGAGTCATTGGGGTAATTACCCTCAAATTGCAGTAAATTTGGGTTAATTACCCTCAAATTGTGAGTAATTCTCTCCCAATTTTGGGTAATCCTTCTCAGATTTTCGGTAACTGTCTCCAAATTTCGGGAAATTATCCGCAACCTTCGGGTAATTGCCCCCCCAGTTTAAGGAACAATCTCAAAATGATGGACATTTTCTCCAAATTTTGTTTATTGTCCCCGGATTTGGGGTAACTGTCACCAAATTTTGAGTCATTTTCACAAGATTTCTTATCGTTTTCATCCAATTTTGTATCATTGTCCTCAAATTAGGGTCACTTTCCTGAAATTGAGAGTAATTGTTCTCATAGGTTTGGTAACGGCCGCAAAATGTGGAGCATTCTCTCAAAATGTTGGGCAACCGTCTCCCACTGTTGGGTAATTGTCCCTAAAATTCTTGTAGTTTGCCACGCATTTTGCGTAATTGTCACCAGATTTTGAATCATCCTTATGAAATTTGGGGTAACTGCCTCCAAATTCGGGGTAATTTTGCCACAATTTGTGTAATTCTCTCCATATTTCAGGGAATTGTGGCCAAAAATTTGTGGTAATTGTCGCCAAAATGTTGGGTAATTTGCCACAAATTTTGAGAAATTGTCCCAAAGTCTTGGGAAATTGCCTCCAAATTTTGAGTAATTTTCCCAAATCCCCTTGTAATCGTCCCCGGGTTGAGGGTAAGTTCGCCCGAGTTTATGGGAGTTGTCTCAGAATTTTGAGTAACTGTCCCCAAATATCTTGTAATTTTCCTCAAATGTTGTGCAGATGTCCCAGACTTTCTCTAATTATCCCCAAATGTGGGGTAATTGTCCTCCAGTTTTAAGTAATTGCCACAACATTTCTTACCATTTTACCTCGATTTTTGTAGAATTGTCCCCAGTCTCGGGTAATTTTCCTCAAGTTTAGAGTAAATGTCTGCAGATTTGGGGTATTTGCCAGCAAAATCTGGACAGTCGTCTCAAAATGAGGCGTAATTTTCCACCAATTTTGTGTAATTGTCCCCAAATCTTGCTTCATTTTCTCCAAACCCTGGGTAATTTCCCTCAAATCGAGGTAAATGTCAGACTATTTTGAGTCATGTTCTCCAAATGTTGGGAAATTGTCTCCCAGTTTGGGGTAATTGTCTCAAACTCTTGGGGAATTGTCCTCCAATTTTAGGCAATTGTCCACAAACTTTGAGGAATTATCTCCAGATTTTGGGTAAGTGTCCAAAAATTGGAGTTGGGTTTGGGGTTAGTGTTTTATGGTTAGGGTTAGGGTGTTGTCTCCACATTTGGGGTAATTGTCCCCAAATTTGGGTAATTGTCCCCAAATTTGGGTAATTGTCCCCAGATTTTAAGTCATTTCCTCCAAACTTGGGGTCATTACTCCCCAATTACTCAGTAATTGTGCATAAATTTGAAATAACTGCCTAAAATCTTCTAGTAATCGTCGCCCGCCAGGTTTTGAGTCATTAGCCCCAGATTTGTAATAATCGTCGCAAATTGTTGAGGCGTTTTGCCAAATTCTTAGGCATTGTCTCAAAATTGTGTGTATCTTCCCACAAATTTTGTGTCATTTTCCCGAAAATTTGTGTAATTGTCCCAAATTCTCGGTAACTGTAACCAAATTTTGAGTAATTGTCTTCTAATTTGTCTCACAGTTATGGGCAATGGTGATTCACGTCATTAAAATCTTCCACAAGTTTCGTGTATTTGTCTCTACAGTTTTGATAGTTGTGTTCCTACGGAGGGAAATTGTCACCAAACATTGGGTAATTGACCCCAAATTCTAAGTAATTGTCTCCAATTTTTGCGTAATTGTCTCCAAACGGTGTGTCGTTTTCGACAAATGTTGGGGAAATTGTCCCTAAATAGGGGTTCATTTTGCCCCAATTTTTAGTAATTGTCCCCAAATGTTCTGTCGTTTTCCCAAATTTCAGCAATTGTCTCCAGATTTGGGTAATTGTCCCCAAATCCCGAGTAACTGTCTCCAAATTTTGGGTAATTGGCCCAACATGTCTAATAATTTTCCTCAAATTTGGTGTATTTGTCCCCAAATGGTGGATAATTGTTCCCAAATGTCGGATAATTTTCACCCGATTTGGGGTTATTTCCTCAAAATATTTGGTAAGTTTGCCCACATTTTTAGTAATTGTCCTCCCCCCTTGTTGGGTAATTGTCACCAAATTTTGAGTACTTTTTCCCAAATTTTGAGTCATTCTCTCCAAATTTGGGGTAATTGCCCTCACATTTTGAGTAATTCTCTCCCAATTTTGGGTAATCCTCCTCAAATTTTCGGTAACTGTCTCCAAATTTCGGGAAATGATCCGCAAACTTGGGGTAATTGCCCCCCCAGTTTTGAGGAGCTATCTCAAAACGATGGACATTTTCTCCAAATTTTGTTAATTGTCGCCTGATTTGGGGTAACTGTCACCAAATTTTGAGTCATTTTCACAAGATTTCTTATCGTTTTCATCGAATTTTGTATCATTGTCCCCAAATTAGGGTCACTTTCCTGAAATTGAGAGTAATTGTGCTCATAGGTTTGGTAACTGCCGCAAAATGTGGAGCATTCTCTCAAAATGTTGGGCAACCGTCTCCCACTGTTGGGTAATTGTCCCTAAAATTCTTGTAGTTTGCCACGCATTTTGCGTAATTGTCACCAGATTTTGAATAATCCTTATGAAATTTGGGGTAACTGCCTCCAAATTTGGGGTAATTTTGCCAAAATTTGTGTAATTCTCTCCATAATTCAGGGAATAGTGGCCAAAAATTTGTGGTAATTGTCGGCAAAATTTGGGGTAATTTGCCACAAATTTTGAGAAATTGTCCCAAAGTCTTGGGAAAATGCCTCCAAATTTTGAGTAATTTTCCCAAATCCTCTTGTAATAGTCCCCGGGTTTAGGGTAAGTGTGACCGAGTTTATGGGAGTTGTCTCAGAATTTTGAGTAACTGTCCCCAAAGATCTTGTAATTTTCCTCAAATGTTGTGCAGATGTCCCAGACTTTCTCTAATTATCCCCAAATGTGGGGTAATTGTCCTCCACTTTTAAGTAATTGCCACAACATTTCTTACGATTTTACCTCGATTTTTGTAGAATTGTCCCCAGTCTCGGGTAATTTTCCTCAAGTTTAGAGTAAATGTCTGCAGATTTGGGGTATTTGCCAGCAAAATCTGGACAGTCGTCTCAAAATGAGGCGTAATTTTCCACCAATTTTGTGTAATTGTCCCCAAATCTTGCTTCATTTTCTCCAAACCCTGGTTCGTTTCCCCCAAATCGAGGTAAATGTCAGACTATTTTGAGTAATCTTCTCCAAATGTTGGTCAATTGTCTCCCAGTTTGGGGTAATTGTCTCAAACTCTTGGGTAATTGTCCTCCAATTTTACGCAATTGTCCACGAAATTTTGAGGAATTATCACCAGATTTTGGGTAAGTGTCGAAAAACTGGAGTTGGGTTTGGGGTTAGTGTTTTATGGTTAGGGTTAGGGTGTTGTCTCCACATTTGGGGTAATTGTCCCCAAATTTGGGTAATTGTCCCCAGATTTTAAGTCATTTCCTCCAAACTTGGGGTCATTACTCCCCAATTACTCAGTAATTGTGCACAAATTTGAAATAACTGCCTAAAAACTTCTAGGAATCGTCGCCCGCCAGGTTTTGAGTCATTAGCCCCTGATTTGTAATAATCGTCGCAAATTGTTGAGGCGTTTTGCCAAATTCTTAGGCATTGTCTCAAAATTGTGTGTATCTTCCCACAAATTTTGTGTCATTTTCCCGACAATTTGTGTAATTGTCCCAAATTCTCAGTAACTGTAACCAAATTTTGAGAAATTGTCTTCTAATTTGTCTCACAGTTATGGGCAATGGTGATTCAAGTCATTAAAATCTTCCACAAGTTTCGTGTATTTGTCTCTACAGTTTTGATATTTGTGTTCCTATGGAGGGAAATTGTCACCAAACGTTGGGTAATTGACCCCAAATTCTAAGTAATTGTCTCCAATTTGTGCATAATTGTCTCCAAACGGTGTGTCGTTTTCAACAAATGTTGGGAAATTGTCCCTAAATAGGGGATCATTTTGCCCCAATTTTTAGTAATTGTCCCCAAATGTTCTGTCGTTTTCCCAAATTTCAGCAATTGTCTCCAAATTTGGGTAATTGTCCCCAAATCCTGAATAACTGTCTCCAAATTTTGGGTAATTGGCCCAACATGTCTAATAATTTTCCTCAAATTTGGTGTCTTTGTCCCCAAATGGTGGATAATTGTCCCCAAATGTCGCATAATTTTCACCCGATTTGGTGTTATTGCCTCAAAATTTTAGGTAAGTTTGCCCACATTTTTAGTAATTGTAACCCCCTGCCTGCGTAATTGTCACCAAATTTTGAGTACTTTTTCCCAAATTTTGAGTCATTCTCTCCAAATTTGGGGTAATTGCCCTCAAATTGTGAGTAATTCTCTCCCAATTTTGGGTAATCCTCCTCAAATTTTTGGTCACTGTCTCCAAATTTCGGGAAATCATCTGCAGACTTTGGGTAATTGCCCCCCCAGTTTTGAGGAGCTATCTCAAAACGATGGACATTTTCTCCAAATTTTGTTAATTGTCGCCGGATTTGGGGTAACTGTCACCAAATTTTGAGTCATTTTCACAAGATTTCTTATCGTTTTCATCGAATTTTGTATCATTGTCCCCAAATTAGGGTCACTTTCCTGAAATTTAGAGTAATTGTGCTCATAGGTTTGGTAACGGCCGCAAAATGTGGAGCATTCTCTCAAAATGTTGGGCAACCGTCTCCCACTGTTGGGTAATTGTCCCTAAAATTCTTGTAGTTTGCCACACATTTTGCGTAATTGTCACCAGATTTTGAATAATCCTTATGAAATTTGGGGTAACTGCCTCCAAATTTGGGGTAATTTTGCCAAAATTTGTGTAATTCTCTCCATATTTCAGGTAATAGTGGCCAAAAATTTGTGGTAATTGTCGGCAAAATTTGGTGCAATTTGCCACAAATTTTGAGAAATTGTCCCAAAGTCTTGGGAAATTGCCTCCAAATTTTGAGTAATTTTCCCAAATCCTCTTGTAATAGTCCCCGGGTTGAGGGTAAGTGCGCCCGAGTTTATGGGAGTTGTCTCAGAATTTTGAGTAACTGTCCCCAAATATCTTGTCATTTTCCTCAAATTTTGTGCAGATGTCCCAGACTTTCTCTAATTATCCCCAAATGTGGGGTAATTGTCCTCCAGTTTTAAGTAATTGCCACAACATTTCTTACGATTTTACCTCGATTTTTGCATTATTGTCCCCCTCTTCTTTGGGTGCTACTATTAGGGTTAGGGGTAGTGATAGGGTTAAGGTCATGGTTAAGGTTATGGGTAGAGTTAGGGGTTAGGAGTAGTTTTACGGTAAGGGTTAGATTTAAAGTTAAGGTTAGGGTTAAGTTTAGGGGTTAGGGTTAGTGTTACGGTTAGACTTTGTTTTGTGGTTAGGTTTAGGGGTTATGATTAGGGTGAGTGTTAGGGTTATGTTTAGGTTTAATGTTAGCTTTAGTGTTAGGGGTTATGGTTAGTGTTATGGTTAGCGTTAGGGGTTAGGTATAGGGTTACTGTTAGGGTAAGTGTAAGGGTTAGGGTTAGGGTTAGTGTTAGGGTTAATATTATTGGTTAGGTTTTAGGGTTAGGGTTAGAGTTAGGGTTAGGGGTTAGTGTTAGGTATAGTTTTAGGTTAGGTTTATGGCTAGATTTAGGATTGGGGTTAGGGTTAGTTTTAGGGTTTGTGTTGGGTTAGGTTTGGGGTTAGTGTTAGGGTTAGGTATAGGTTTAGGATTAGGGGTTTAGGGTTAATGTCATGTTTAGGGTTAGGGTCGGTCCAATATTAAAATAAGGGTTAGTTTTAGGGTTAGGTTTAGTGTCCCTTTAGGGTTAGGCAATTAGTGTTAGGGCCATTTGGGTTAGTGTTAGGGTAAGGATTAGATTTATGTTTCGGTTTAATGTGGGTCCACGATTAGGATAAGTGTTAGAGTTATGGTAAATGTTATGTTTATGGGTTAGGGTTAGGGGTTATGGTTTTGTGTTAGTGTTTGTATTAGTGTTAGTGTTAGTGTTGGGTTTAGTGTTTAGGGCAAGGTTTAGGATTTGGATTAAGTTTCAGATTAGACTTAGTTTTTGTGTTAGAGGTTAAGGGTAGTTGTAGGTTTAGGATTGGACTTTAGTTGTTAAATAAGGGTTAGGATTAGGGTTATTTTTAGGGTTAGGGTTAAGATTTATGTTTAGGGTTAGGGTTTGGATTAGAGTTAGGGATAGGGTTAGGTTTAGGGGGTTAGGATTAGGGTTAAAGTTAGGGTTAAGTTTAGATTTAAGTTCAGGGTTATAGTTAGAGGTAAGTGTTAGGGTTAGGGTTATGATAAGGGTTAAGGTTAGGTTTAGGGTTAGTGTTCGGTTTAGGCATAGGGTCATTTGTGTTAGGGTTAGGGTTAGGGTTAGGGTTAAGGTTAGGGTTAGGGTTAGGATTAGGGTTAGGATTAGATTTATATTTAGGTTTAGGATGGACCCACCATTAGGATAAGGGTTAGTGTTATGGTTAAGTGTTATGTTTATTGGTTACGTTAGGGGTTAGGGTAAGTAGTTAGGGGTTTGTGTTAATGTTTGGATTACGATTAGTTTTAGTGTTAGGTGTAGTGTTTAGGGCAAGTTTTAGGGTTCGGATTAAGTTTCAGGTTAGGCTTAGTTTTTTGAGTTTAAGATTAATGTTAGATTTGGGATTAGACTTTAGTTTTAGAATAAGGGTTAGGATTAGGGTTAGTGTTAGGGTTAAGAGTTATGTTCAGATTGAGTGTTTGGATTATAGTTAGGGATAGGTTTAGGGTTAGGGTTAGGTTTGGGTTAGAGTTAGGGTTAGGATTAGGGTTAGGCATTAGTGTTAGGGTAAGGGTTGGATTAGGTTTAGGGTTAGGGTTAGGGTTATTGTTAGTGTTAGGGTTAGGGTTGGGTTACGTTTAGGGTTAGGGTTAGGGTTAGAGTTAGAGTTATGGTCAGGGGTTAAGGTTAATGTTAATGTTAAGGTTATGGTTTAGGTTTAAGGTTAGTGTTAGGGTTATGGTTTAGATTTAGTGTTAGGGTTAATGTTGGGTTAGGGTTAGGGTTAGGGTTAGATTTATGTTTAGGTTTAGGGTGGGCCCACTATTAGGATAAGGTTTAGAGTTATGCTTAAGTGCAATGTTTATGGGTTAGGTTTTGGGGGTTAGGGTAAGAGGTTAGGGTTTTGTGTTAGTGTTTGGATAAGGGTTTGTGTTAGTGTTGGGGTTAGTGTTTAGGCAAGGTTTACGGTTAGGATTAAGTTTCAGGTTAACCTTAGTTTTTGGGTTAGAGATTAAGGCTATATTTAGGTTTAGGATTAGATTTTAGTTGTAGAATAAGGGTTAGATTTAGGGTTAGTGTTAGTGTTAGGTTTATGTTTAGCGTTGGGTTAGCGTTACGTGCCATTAGCGTTAGGGTTAGGGTTACGCCATTAAGCTTAACGTCATTTGGGTTAGGATTAGATTTAAATTTATGGTTAGGGTTATGGTTAGATATATGTTTAGGTTTAGGGTCCACCATTAGGATAAGGGTTAGAGTTATGGTTAATTGTTATGTGTATGGGTTATGGTTAGGTGTTTGGTTAAGGGTTAGGGTTTTGTGTTAGTGTGTGGATTAAGGTTAGTGTAGTGTAGTATTTAGTGTTTAGGGCAAGGTTTAGAGTTAGGATTAAGTTTCATGTTAGGCTTATTTTTTGATTTACAGATTAAGGTTAGGTTTAGGTTTAGGATTAGACTTTAGTTGTAGAATAAGTTTTAGCATTAGTGTCATTGTTAGGGTTAGGGTTAAGAGTTATGTTTAGATTTAGGTTTTGGAATAGGGTTAGGGATAGGATTAAGGTTTGGGGGTTATAGTTATTGTTAGATTAGGGTTATGGTTAAAGTTAGGGGTTAGGGTTAGGGTTAGGGTTAGGGTTAGGGTTAGGGTTAGGGTTAGGGTTAGGGTTAGGGTTAGGGTTAGGGCTAGCATTAGGGTTAAGGTTAGGTTTAATGTCAGGGTTAGTGTCAGTGTTAGGGTTAGGGTTAGGGCTAGTGTTAGGTTTTGGGTTAGGGTAAGTGTGCCATTAGGGTTAGGGTTAGTGTTAGGCCATTAAGCTTAGGTTCATTTGGGTTAGGATTATGGTTAAGTTTAGGGTTAGTTTAAGGTTTAGGGTTAGGGTTATTTTTAGGGTTATGTTTAGGGTTAGAGTTAGGGTTTGAGTTAGGGTCAGGGTTAGGAGTTATGTTTAGTGTTAGCATTAGGGTTAAGTTTAGGATTAGTTGTTAGGGTTAGTGTTAATTTTAGGGTTAGGGTTAGATTTTGGGTTAGTGTTAGGGTTAGGTTTAGGTGTTAGTTTTAGGGTTAGGGTTGAGTTAGGATTAGGTTTAGGCTAAGTGTTAAGGTTTGGGTTAGAGTTAGGTTTAGGGTTGTGTTAGGGTTACGTTTAGGGTTAGGGTTAGAGTTAGATTTAGGGGGTTGGAATTATGGTTAGGCTTAGGGTTAGGGTTATGGTTAAGGTGGGATTAGTGTTAATGTGCCATTAAGGTTAGGGTTAGTGTTAAGGTTACGGCATTTGACTTAGTGTCATTTGGGTTAGTGTTAGGGTTAGGTTTATGGTTAGGGTTCGGGTCAGATTTATGTTTTAGTTTAGGGTGGGCCCACCATTTAGATAAGGGTTAGAGTTACGGTTAAGTGTTATGTTTATGGGTTATGGTTAGGTGTTAGGGTTAAAGGTTAGGGTTTTGTGTTAGTGTTTGGATTAGGGTTTGTGTTAGAGTTGTGTTTAACATTTATGGCAAGTTTTAGGATTAAGTTTCAGGTTAGGCTTAGTTTTTGTGTTAGAGATTAAGGTTAGGTTTAGGATTAGACTTTAGTTGTAGCATAAGGGTTAGGATTAGGGTTAGTGTTAGGGTTAAGAGTTATGTTTAGGTTTAAGGTTTGTGTTAGGGTTAGGGTTTGAATTTGGATTAGGGATAGGGTTAGGGTTAGGGGGTTAGGGTTAGGGTTAGGTTTAGGGTTAGAGGTGGTCCATAATTAATATAAGGGTTTAGTTTAGGGTTAGGATTAGTGTGCCTTTAGGGCTAGGGTTAGGTTTAGGTCATTAGGATTAGATTCCTTTGGATTATGGTTGGGGTTAGGTTTAGGGTTTGGATTAGAGTTAGTTGTTAGTGTTAGGGTGAGGGTTAGGCTTAGGTTTATGGTTTAGGTTTAGGGTTAGTGTTAGGGTTAGGTTTAGAGTTAATTTTTTGTGTTAGGCTTAAGGTTATTGTTTAGGGTTTGGTTTAGGGTTAGGATTATTGTCTAGGTTTAGGGTTAGGGTTAGCGTTAGGTGTTAGGATTAGGGTTAGGGTTAAATTTAGGGTTAGGGTAGGTATTAGTGTTTGGTTTAGGGTTAAATTTAGGATTAGGGGTTAGGGTTAGGGTTCAGGTTAAAGTTATGTTTTGTGTTAGGGGTTAGGGTTAGGATTTGGTTCAGGTTAGAGTTAGGTTTTGTGTTAGGGGTTAGGGTTAGGGTTATGTTTATTGTTAGTTGTTAGGTTTTTGGTTAGGGTTAGGGTTAGAATAATGTGTTAGTGTTAGGGTTATGGTTATTGTTATGTTTAAGGTTAGGGTTAGGTTTACATTTAGGTTTAGGGTTAATATTATGGTTAGGGTTAGGCTTAGGGTTAGGGTTAGGTTTAGGTTTGGTTTAGGGTGAGGGTTAACATAAGTTTTAGGTGTTAGTGTTAGTGTTAGGGTTACAGTTAGGTTTATAGTTAAAGTAGGGTTACTGTTAGGGTTGGGTTTAGTATTAGGGTTAGATTTATGTTTAGGATTAGGGTGGTCCCACCATTAGGATAAGGGTTTGAATTATAGTTAAGTGTTACGTAATGGGTTAGGGTTAATGTTTAGGGTTTTGTGTTAGTGTTTGGATTAGGGTTAGTGTTAGTATTGTGTCTAGTGTTTAGGGCAAGGTTTAATGCTTGGATGAAGTTTCAGGTCAGGCTTAGTTTTTGGGTTAGAGATTAATATTAGGTTTAGGTTTAGGGTTAGACTTTAGTTGTAAAATACGGGTTAGGATTAGGGTTTCTGTTAGGGTTAGAGTTAAGAATAATATTTAGGGTTAGGTTTTGGATTGGGGTTAGTTATATGGTTAAGGTTAGGGGGTTTGGGTTAGTGTTAGGGTTAAGGTTAGGATAAGGGTTATGGTTAGGATTAGGAGTTAAGGTTAGGGTTACTGTTAGGGTAAGTGTTACAGCTAGGGTTAGTGTTAATGTTAGGGGTTAGGGTTAAAGTTAGGGTATGAATTTAGTGCTAGGGATAATATTGGGGTTAGGGTTAAAATTAGGGTAAGGATTTAGTGCTAGGTATAATATTAGGGTTAGGGTTAGGGTTAGGGTTGGGTTATTGTTAGTTTTATATTTAGTGTTAGGGTTCGGTTTAGGGTTAGATTTGGGTTAGGGTTAGGTTCAGAGTTACGGTTAAAGTTAGTGTTAAGGTTTATGGTTAGCGTTAGTGTTAATTTTAGGGTTAGTTTTTAGGGTTAGGTTTAGGGTTAGAGTAAGTGTTATTGTTAAGGTCATCAGGGTTAGGGTTAAGGGTAAGGTTAGTGTTAGGTTTGGGTTTAGGGTTAAGGGTAAGGGTTACGGTTAGGATTAGAGTTAAGTTTGGGTTAGGATTAGGGTTAGAGGTTAGAGTTAGGTGTTAGTGTTAGGGTCATTGTTAGCATTAGGGTTAGGGTTAGTGTTAGGGTTGGGTTCGTGTTAGGGTTAGGTGTTAGTGTGAGGGTTTGGGTTGGGGTTGGGTTAGGGATATGGTTATGGTTAGGTTTAGTGTTAGGGATATGGTTACGGTTAGGTTTGGGGTTAGGGTTGTTAGGTTTAGGGTTATGGTTACGGTTAGGGTTGTGTCAGGGTTAGGGTTAAAGGTTATAGTTAGGTGTTAGGGTTTGTGTTAGGTTTATGGTTAGGGTTAGGATTAGGGTTGGTTTAGGGTTAGATTTATTCTTAGGGTTATGGTTAGGTTAGGGTTAGGGTTTGGGTTTAGGGTTAGTGTTAATGTTAGGGTTAGGTTTAGGGTTAAAGTTAGGTTTAGTGTTAGGTTTAGGGTTAGGTTTAGATTTATGTTTAGTCTTAGGGTGGACCCACCATTAGGATAAGGGTTAGAATTATAGTTAAGTATTATGTTTATTGAGTTAGGGTTACGGGTTATGGTTAGGAGTTAGGGTTTTGTGTTAGTGTTTGGATTAGGGTTATTTTTAGTGTTGGGGTTAGTTTTTAGTGTAAGGTTTAGGGCTAGGATCAAGTTTCAGGTTTGGCTTCTTTTTTGTGTTAGAGATTAAGGTTAGGTTTAAGTTTAGGATTAGGCTTTAATTGTAGAATAAGGGTTAGGATTAGTGTTAGTATTAGGGTTAAGAGTTATATTTAGGGTTAGGGTTTGGATTAGTGTTAGGGATATGGTTAGGGTTATGGGGTAAGCGTTAGTGTTATGGTTAGAGTTAGGGTTAGTGTTATGCTTAGGGTTGGGATAGGGTTAGTGTGCCATTAGGATTAGGGTTAGGCCATTAAGCTTAGGGTCATTTGGGTTAGGGTTGGTGTTAGGGTTAGGGTTAAGGTTAGTCTTAGGGTTAGGGGGTATTGATAGGGTTAGGTTTGTTAAGGTTAGGGTTAGGGTTAGGGTTAGGGTTAATGTTTAGATTTAGGTGTTAGTGTTAGGGTTAGGGTTTGTGTTAGGGTTAGGGATATTGTTATTGTTAGGTGTTAGGATTAGGGTTAGTGTTAGGGTTGGTTTAGGGTTAGGCTTAATGTTAGGGTTATGGTTATGGTTAGGGTTAAGGTTAGGGGTTAGGGTAAGTGTTAGTGTTAGGGTTAGGTTTACGGTTAAAGTTAAGGTTAGTGTTAGGGTTAGATTTATCTTTAGGGTTATGGTGGGTGCACTCTCAGGATAACGTTTAGAATTACAGTTAAGTATTATGTTTATGGGTTAGGGTTAGGTGTTAGGTTTAGGAGTTTTTGTTTTGTTATAGTGTTTGGATTAGGGTTAGTGTTAGTGTTGGGGTTAGTGTTTAGGGCAAGGTTTGGGGCTAGCATTAAGTTTAAGGTTAGGCTTATTTTTCGTGTTAGAGATTAAGGTTAGGTTTAGGTTTTGGATTAGACTTTAGTTGTAGAATAAGGGTTAGGATTAGGGTTAGTGTTAGGGTTACGGTTAAGGGTTATCTTTAGGGTTAGGGTTAGGTTTAGGGTTAGATTTAGGGTTTGGATTAGAGTTAGGGATAGGGTTAAGTTTGGGGGTTAGGGTTAATGTTATGGTTACAATTAGGGTTAGTTTTATGGTTAATTTTGGGTTAGGGTTAGTGTGCCATTAAGGTTAGGGTTAGTGTTAGACCATTAGGCTTAGGGTCATTTTGGTTAGGGTTAGATTTAGGGTAAGGGTTAGGGCTAGGTTTAGGGTTAGTGTTTGTTTTAGGGTTAGACTTGTGTTAAGAGTAGGGTTAGGGTTAGGGGTTAGATTTAGGTGTTAGGGTTAGGGGTAGGGTTAGGTGTAGGGCTAGGATTAGGTTTGGGGTTAGGTTAAAGGTTTAGTGTTATGATTAGGGTTAGTGTTAGGGTTAGGGATAGGGTTAAGTATACTGTTAGAGTTGGGTTAGTGTTATGGTTAGGTGTTAGGGTTAGTGTTAGGGTTACGGTTAGGTTTAGGGATAGGGTTAGGGATAGGGTTAGGGTTGTTAGGGTTAGGGTTATGTTTAGAGTTAGTGTTAGGTTTAGACTTGGGGTTAGGGGTTAGGATTAAGGTTAGGGATAGGGTTAGGGTTCTGGTTAGGGTTCTGGTTAGGGTTTGGTTAGGCATAGGGTTATGTTTAGTGTTAGGGTTAGGTGTTATGGTTAGGGTTAGGGTTAGGTTTGGGTTAGGGTTGGAGTTAGGGGCTAGGGTTAGGGTTATGGTTAGGGGTTAGTGTTACAGTTAGGGTTAGGGTTAGGTTTGGGTGTTACTATTAGGGTTAGGGTTAGTGGCTAGGGTTAAGGTCATGCTTAAGGTTATGGGTAGGGTTAGGGGTTAGGGGTAGATTTAGGGTAAGGTTTAGAGTTAGAGTTAAGGTTAGGGTTAAGTTTAGGGGTTAGGGTTAGTGTTAGGGTTAGGCTTTGTTTTGTGGTTAGGGTTAGGGATTATGATTAGGGATAGTCTAAAGTTAGGTTTAGGTTTAATGTTAGCGTTAGGGTTATGGGTTAGGGTTAGGGTTAGGGGTTAGGGTTAGGGGTTAGGTATAGGGTTACTGTTAGGGTAAAGGTAAGGGTTAGGGTTAGGGTTAGTGTTAGGGTTAATATTAGGGGTTAGGTTTAGGGTTAGGGTTAGTGTTAGGGTTAGGGGTTAGTGTTAGGGTTAGTTTTAGGTTAGGTTTATGGCTAGATTTGGGATTCGGGTTAGATTTAGTGTTAGGGTTTGTATTGCGTTAGGTTTAGGGTTAGTGTTAGGGTTAGGTATAGATTTAGGATTAGGGGTTTAGGGTTAATGTCTTGTTTAGGGTTAGGGTCGGTCCAATATTAAAATAAGGGTTAGTTTTAGGGTTATGTTTAGTGTCCCTTTAGGGTTAGGCAATTAGTGTTAGGGCCATTTGGGTTAGTGTTAGGGTAAGGATTAGATTTATGTTTCGGTTTAGTGTGGGCCCACGATTAGGATAAGTGTTAGAGTTATGGTGAATGTTATGTTTATGGGTTAGGGTTAGGGGTTAGGGTTAGGGGTTATGGTTTTGTGTTAGTGTTTGTATTAGTGTTAGTGTTGGGGTTAGTGTTTAGGGCAAGGCTTAGGATTTGGATTAAGTTTCAGATTAGACTTAGATTTTGGGTTAGAGATTAAGGTTATGTTTAGGTGTAGGATTGGACTTTAGTTGTAGAATAAGGGTTAGGATTAGGGTTATTTTTAGGGTTAGAGTTAAGAGTTATGTTTACGGTTAGGTTTTGGATTAGAGTTAGGGATAGGGTTATGTTTAGGGGGTTAAGATTAGGGTTAAAGTTAGGGTTAAGTTTAGATTTAAGGTTTGGGTTATAGTTAGAGTTAGGTGTTAGGGTTAGGGTTACGGTAAGGGTTAGGGTTATGGTTAGGATTAGGGTTAGTGTTCGGTTTAGGCATAGGGTCATTTGTGTTAGGGTTAGGGTTACGGTTAGGGTTAGGGTTAGGGTTAGGCTTAAGTTTAGGTTAGGATTAGGGTTGGAGTTAGAGTTATGGTCAGGGGTTAGGGTTAGTGTTAATGTTAAGGTTATGGTTTAGATTTAAGGTTAGTGTTAGGGTTATGGTTTAGGTTTAGTGTTAGGGTAAGTGTTGGGTTAGGGTTAGGGTTAGATTTATGATTAGGTTTAGAGTGGGCCCACTATTAGGATAAGGTTTAGAGTTATGCTTAAGTGCAATATTTATGGGTTAGGTTTTGGGGGTTAGGGTTAGGGGTTAGGGTTTTGTGTTAGTGTTTGGATAAGGGTTTGTGTTAGTGTTGGGGTTAGTGTTTAGGCAAGGTTTACGGTTAGGATTAAGTTTCAGGTTAACCTTAGTTTTTGGGTTAGAGATTAAGGTTATATTTAGGTTTAGGATTAGATTTTAGTTGTAGAATAAGGGTTAGATTTAGGGTTAGTGTTAGGGTTAGGGTTAAGGGTTATGGTTAGGGTTAGGTTTTGGATTAGGGTTAGGATTACGGGGTTAGTGATAGTTTTAAGGCTAGGGTTATGTTTAGTGTTATGTTTAGGGTTAGGGTTTAGGGTTAGGCTTATGTCTAGGGTTAGTGTTAGGGTTACCGTTAAGATTAGGCTTAGTGTTAGTATTAGGTTTAGGGTTGGATTAGTGTTAGGGTTAGGGTTTTAGGGTTAGTGTTAGGGTTAGTGTTAGTGTTAGGCTTAGGGTTGTGCTTAGGGTTGGGTTAGCTTTACGTGCCATTAGCGTTAGGGTTAGGGTTACGCCATTAAGCTTAACGTCATTTGGGTTAGGATTAGATTTAAGTTTATGGTTAGGGTTATGGTTAGATATATGTTTACGTTTAGGGTCCACCATTAGGATAAGGGTTAGAGTTATGGTTAATTGTTATGTGTATGGGTTATGGTTAGGTGTTTGGGTTAAGGGTTAGGGCTTTGTGTTAGTGTTTGGATTAAGGTTAGTGTAGTGTAGTGTTTAATGTTTAGGGAAAGGTTTAGATTTAGGCTTAAGTTTCATGTTAGGCTTAGTTTTTGAGTTACAGATTAAGGTTAGGTTTAGGTTTAGGATTAGACTTTAGTTGTAGGATAAGTTTTAGCATTATAGTCAGTGTTAGGGTTAGGGTTAAGGGTTATGTTTAGAGTTAGGGTTTGGAATAGGGTTAGGGATAGGATTAAGGTTTGGGGGTTATAGTTATTGTTAGGGTTAGGGTTATGGTTAAAGTTAGGGGTTAGGGTTAGGGTTAGGGTTAGGGTTAGGGTTAGGGTTAAGTTTAGGTTTAGTGTCAGGGTTAGGGTTAGGGTTAGGTTTGAGGTTAGGGTTAGGGCTAGTGTTAGTTTTCGGGTTAGGGTAAGTGTGCCATTATGGATAGGGTTAGTGTTAGGCCATTAAGCTTAGGTTCATTTGGGTTAGGATTATGGTTGTGGTTAGGGTTAGGTTAAGGTTAGGGTTAGGGTTATTGTTAGGGTTATGTTTAGGGTTAGAGTTAGGTTTTGAGTTAGGGTCAGTGTTAGGAGTTATGTTTAGTGTTAATGTTAGGGTTAAGTTTAGGGTTAGAGGTTAGGGTTAGTGTTAATTTTATGGTTAGGATTGATTTTGTGTTAGGGTTAGGTTTAGGTGTTAGGGTTAGGGTTAGGGTTGAGTTAGGATTAGGTTTAGGCTAAGTGTTAGGGTTCGGGTTAGAGTTAGGTTTAGGGTTGTGTTAGGGTTACGTTTAGGGTTAGGGTTAGAGTTAGATTTAGGGGGT
Organism: Clamator glandarius; assembly: GCA_033459285.1. Taxonomy (NCBI): domain Eukaryota; kingdom Metazoa; phylum Chordata; class Aves; order Cuculiformes; family Cuculidae; genus Clamator; species Clamator glandarius. Next base: position 16,486 of record JAUNZM010002071.1, on the reverse strand, counting down.
TGGGATTATGGTTAGGGTTCGGGTCAGATTTATGTTTTAGTTTAGGGTGGGCCCACCATTTAGATAAGGGTTAGAGTTACTGTTAAGTGTTATGTTTATGGGTTATGGTTAGGTGTTAGGGTTAAAGGATAGGGTTTTGTGTTAGTGTTTGGATTAGGGTTTGTGTTAGAGTTGTGTTTAATGTTTATAGCAAGGTTTAGGATTAAGTTTCAGGTTAGGCTTAGTTTTTGGGTTAGAGATTAAGGTTAGGTTTAGGTTTAGGATTAGACTTTAGTTGTAGCATAAGGGTTAGGATTAGGGTTAGTGTTAGGGTTAGGGTTAAGAGTTATGTTTAGGGTTAGGGTTTGTGTTAGGGTTAGGGTTTGAATTTGGATTAGGGATAGGGTTTGGCAGTTAGAGTTATGGTTAAGTTTAGTGTTAGGGTTTGTGCATAATTAAAATAAGGTTTTAGTTTAGGGTTAGGGTTAGTGTGCCTTTGGGGTTAGGATTAGATTTACTCCTTTAGGATTATGTTCATTTGGATTATGGTTAGGATTAGGGTTAGGGTTTGGATTAGAGTTAGGTGTTAGTGTTAGGGTTAAGGTGTGGGTTAGTGTTAGGTTTAGGCTTACGGTTCGGGTTAGGATTAGGGTTAGATTTAACTGTTGGTGTTAGGGTTAGTGTTAGTGTTAAGGTTAGCGGTATGTTTAGGCTTAGTGTCAGGGTTAGGTTTATGGGTAAGTGTTAGGGTTAGGGTTTGGGTTAGGGCTAGTGTATGTTTCGGATTAGGGTAATTGTGATATTATGTTTAGGGTTAGTGTTAGGTTTAAGCCATTAGGCTTAGGGTCATTTGGGTTAGGGTTATGGTTAGGGTTTGTGTTAGGGTTGGGGGTTAGGGTTAGGGTTAGGTTTAATGTTAGTGTTAGGGTTAGGATTTAGGGTTATGGTCAGGGTTAGGGTAAGGGTTAGATTTATGTTTTGGTTTAGGGTGGGCCCACCATTAGGATAAGGGTTAGAGTTATTTTTAAGTGTTATGTTTATGGATTAGGGTTAGGGGTTAGGGTTAACAGTTGTTGTTTTGTGTTAGTGTTTGGATTAGGATTAGTGTTAGTGTTGGGTTTAGTGTTTATGGCAAGTTTTAGTGTAAGGATTAATTTTCAGGGTAGGGTTAGTTTTTGAGTTAGAGATTAAGGTAAAATGTAGAATTAGACTTTAGTTGTAGAAAAAGTGTTAGGATTAGGGTTAGTGTTGGGGTTAGGGTTAGGGCTTTAGGATTAGGGTAAGGTTACGATTAGGGTTAGAGTTTGAGTCATTAGGTTTAGGGTTAGGGTTAGGGTTAGGGTTAGGTTTAGGGTTAGGGTTAGGGTTAGGTTTAGGGTTCGGGTTATGGTTAGGGTTGTGGTTAGGGGTTAAGGATATGGTTAGGATTAGGGTTAGGCTTGGGTTAAGTTTCGGGTTAGGGTTAGGGGTTATGGTTAGGTGTAGTGTTAGGGTAAGAGTTAATGTTAGGGTTTAGGGTCAGGTTAAGAGTTAGTGTTAGGTTTAGGGGTTAGGGTTAGGTTTAAGGATAGGGGTAGGGTCCTTAGAGTTAGTGTTAGAGTTATGGTTAGGTTTAGGTTTAGGGTTTGGTTAGGGTTAGGTGTTTTGTTAGGGATATGTTTAGGTTTAGGGAGGGCCCACCATTAGGATAAGGGTTAGAGTTATGGTTAAGTGTTATGTTTATTGGTTATGGTTTGGGGTTAGGGTGAGTGTTAGGGTTAGAGTTTAGATTAGGATTAAGTATGGATTTAGGGTTAGGGGGTTAGTGTTAGTGGTAGGGGTTAGGGATTAAGTGTTAAGGTTATAGCTAGGGTTAGGGTTAGTGTTAGGGATTAGTGTTAGGGTTAGGGTTAAGTTTAAGTTTAGAGTTAGGGTTAATGTTAGGTGTTAGTGTTAGGGTTAGGATTAGGAATTATTGTTAGTGTTAGGGTTAGGGTTACGGTTAGGGTTAGGGGAAGGGTTAGGTTTAGGATTCAGTTTAGGGTCAAGGTTAGGGTTAGGGTTAAAATTAGTTTTAGAGGTTAGAGTTAGGGTTAGGTATAGAGTTAGTTTTAGGGTTAGGGCTAGTGTTAGGGTTTGAGTAAGGGTTAGATTTAATATTAGGTATAGTGTTAGGGTTAGGATTAGGGTAGGGTTAAGGTTAGGGTTAGGGTTAGGGTTAGTGTTAGTTCTTGCCAGAGTAATCTGATCACCTTGTATGACCAAGTGACTAAACTCTTGGACGAGGGAAAATGGAAGCTGCTGCTGACATCCCTGGTCTCCACGGCCAGCAAATCCCTGGGGCGAGCGGCAAGGGGTGGCACAGTGGGGCCCTTCCAAGACTGTCTGGGTGCATTGCCAGCAGCAGAGAAACCCCAGGTTATTTATTGCCACCCAAATCTGTGGCTAATTCAGCCAAGAAGAAGCAGCTGATGAGCTCTTCTACAAACAACTGAGTGTAGTCACAAGATCGCTACCTCTAGTCCTTGTGGAGACTTCAATTTCCCAGATATAGGCTGGGAGTATAATACAGCAGAGAGGAAGCAGTCCCGGAGGTTCGTGGAGTGTGTGGAAGACAACTTCCTCACACAGCCAGTGAGCGAACCGACAAGGGACGGTGCCCTCCTGGACCTGCTGTTTGTGAACAGAGAAGGACTGGTGGGGGATGTGAAGGTTGGAGGACGCTTGGGGCAAAGCGATCATGAGATGATAGAGTTCTCGGTGCAGGGTGAGATGAAGAAGGTGGAGGTTAGCAGAAGAGTCGCCCTCAACTTTCAGAGAGCAGACTTTGGACTGTTCAGAAGGCTGGTGGGAAAAGTCCCATGGGAGGCGCTCCTTGAGGGCAAAGGTGTCCATGAGGGCTGGGCGCTCTTCAAGAAGGAACTCCTAGCAGCTCAGGAGAAAGCCGTCCCCAAGTTCCGGAAAAGTAGCCGGAGGGGTAAGAAACCAGCATGGTTGAGTTGGGAGGTCCTGAGAGACATCAATAGGAAGAGGAGGGTCTACGACCTCTGGAGGAAGGGGCAGGCATCCTGGGTGGACTATAGGTAGGAGGCGAGAACGTGCAGGGAAAAAGTCAGGAGGGCTAAGGCCCAACTAGAAATCCGATTGGCCAAGACTGTGAAAGACAACAAAAAGTCTTTCTACAAATACATCAACAGGAAAAGGAGGGCTAGGGAGAATCTCCAGTCCCTAGTAGATGCAGAGGGAACAACAGTAACAGGAGACGAAGACAAGGCTGAAGTGCTCAATGCCTACTTTGCCTCATTCTTTAACAGTAAGGAAAAATGTCCCATCTGTGCACAACCCCAGGGGTTGGAAGAGAAGTATGAGGTTCCCAAGGTCCGAGAGGAGGTGGTTAGAGACTTGCTTGCCCAGCTAGATGCCCACAAGTCTATGGGGCCAGATGGAGTCCACCCAAGAGTTTTGAGGGAACTGGCGGATGTGCTGGCCAAACCCCTTTCCATCATCTTCCAGCAGTCCTGGATGACTGGGGAGGTTCCGCTGGACTGGAGGCTGGCTGATGTCGTGCCCATCTATAAGAAGGGGCGCAGGGAGGATCCGGGGAACTACAGGCCTGTCAGTCTGACCTCGGTACAGGGGAAAGTCATGGAGCGGGTGATCTTGAGTGCGATCATGAAGCACTTGCAAGAGAACCGCGTGATCAGGCCCAGTCAAGACGGGTTCGTGAAAGTCAGGTCTTGCCAGACTAATCTGATCACCTTCTATGACCGAGTGACTAAACTCTTGGACGAGGGAAAGGCTGTGGATGTGGTTTTCCTGGACTTCAGTAAAGCCTTTGATAGAGTTTCTCGTAGCATTCTGCTTTGGAAACTGTCGGCCTCTGGCCCCGACAGGTGCACACTCTCCTGGGTGAAAAACTGGTTGAATGACGGGGCCCAGAGGGTGGTGGTAAATGGAGTTAAATCCAGCTGGAGGCCAGTGACAAGTGGGGTTCCCCAGGGCTCAGTCCTGGGTCCAGTCCTGTCTAATGTCTTTATCAACGACCTGGATGAAAGCATCGAGTGCTCTTTTAGCAAGTTTGCAGATGACACCAAGCTGGGTGAAAGTGTGGATCTGCTGGAGGGTCGGGAGGCTCTGCAAAGGGACCTGAACAGGCTGGACTGCTGGGCTGAGACCAACGGCAGGAGGTTTAACAAGGCCAAATGCCGAGTCCTGCACTTGGGGCACAACAACCCTAAGCAGAGGTACAGACTAGGAGAAGCCTGGCTGGAAAGCTGCCAGGAGGAGAAGGACCTGGGGGTGTTGGTTGACAACCAACTGAACATGAGCCAGCAGTGTGCCCAGGTGGCCAAGAAGGCCAATGGCATCTTGACTTGTATCAGAAACGGCGTAACCAGCAGGTCCAGGGAGGTTATTCTCCCTCTGTACTCGGCACTGGTGAGACTGCACCTCGAGTACTGTGTTCAGTTCTGGGCCCCTCACCACAAGAGGGATGTTGAGGCTCTGGAGCGAGTCCAGAGAAGAGCAACGAAGCTGGTGAAGGGGCTGGAGACCAAATCTTATGAGGAGCGGCTGAGAGAGCTGGGGTTGTTTAGCCTGGGGAAGAGGGGGCTGAGGGGAGACCTTATTACTCTCTACAACTCCCTGAAGGGAGGTTGTGGAGAGGAGGGTGCTGGCCTCTTCTCCCAAGTGACAGGGGACAGGACGAGAGGGAATGGCCTCAAGCTCCGCCAGGGGAGATTTAGGCTTGAGATAAGGAAAAATTCTTCACGGAAAGGGTGGTTAGGCACTGGAACAGTCTGCCCAGGGAGGTGGTTGACTCACCTTCCCTGGAGGTGTTTAAGGTGAGGGTGGATGAGGTACTTATGGGCATGGTTTAGGGATTGGTGGGAATGGTTGGACTCGACCATCCGGTGGGTCTCTTCCAACCTGGTTATTCTGTGATTCTGTGATTCTGTTATTCTAATTGGTTCCCTCCACTTGACCTGGGTTTGGGGTCGAAGGCTGCAGGAGGATGAGGTGCTGCAAGGGTGATGCCTGCCTTCATCCTTCCTTCCTCAGCAGCTCCATTGGGAAAGCCAGAGCCACAAGCAAAGCCATCCACATGCACCAGGGGGGTGAAAAGCGCAAAATGTTCTATGAAGCTTAAAAAGCAAGCAGTGGAATAAGGGGAGGAGAAACCTCTTGTGCTCCCTCTTGGGAGCAAGGTCCAGCTCTGCTTAACCCTGTGTAACAGCAGAGATTCAACATAGCAGAACTTGCAAAAATCCCCATTGATTTAAGACAATTTGACGAGGAAAGGGATAGGATTGTGGCAGCCCGGGTGCTCCAGGCTTGGGTGGATGTTCCCTTGGCTGGTTACATAAGTGGCTGGTTGTCTGAGGCCAGAGAGTGAATGGAGTTAAATCCATTGAGAGAGGGTCACAAGCCGTGTCCCCAGGGCTCGGTATTTAACCTCTTTTATCGGTGACCTGGATGAGAAGACCATGTGCTCCCTCAGTCAGAATGCAGGTGACACCAGGCTGAGAAGGAATGTTGATCTGCTCGAGGGAACAGGATCTGAACCGGGTAAATCCATGGTGCGAGGGCAAAACAATGGGGTTCACACGGTTCATCCCTGAATCCTGCCCTCAAGTCACAACAACCACATGCAACACTGCAGGCTCGTGACAAAAATGTAACTTGAAAAGATTTATTATTGACCACAAACAACATTTTGTTACTTATTCCTAGACTAACATGTTTCTACCTAGACAATGCCAATCACTTCCCAAGATTCCTGCTGTCCAGCCCCGACTACCGTCCATCCCCTTGGCGGGCAGGCCGGGGGTTGGGTGGACAGGAGCAGGTTGGGCAGTGGCGGAAGATCGGAGCGGGGCGGTGCAATGGTGTTGGCCGGGGAGCGGCAGCAGGTGCTGCTGGTCCATCCCCCGCAAGCCCTGGGGGGCGGAATGGACGCAGGCCGTTCCCGGGCCCCTGCCCAGCATCGGGCCTGGGCCACCAGTCGGGTCGTGGAGGGGGCCCAATGAAGAGTGGGGCAGGAGGAGAGCGGCGTTGGGGTGGATGGGAAGGACCAGCCCGAGCCGCCTCCTGACCTCCATCGGGGCTGTGTCTGCGGCAACGTCTGGCTGGGGATGGACCAGCACTGGTGCTTGGGGCATCGGGGTCAGCCCACGCATCGGTTGCAGTGATGTTGGAGGCTGCACAGGCCTGGGGTCCATTCTCCTCCTCTGCACCTCCTGCTGTCGCCAGAGCATCACCCCTTCTCTTTCTTGTGCGTTTGCCCCCCTGCCTTGGGCTCCGTGGGGCTGCAGCCGGGGCTCGCTCTCTTTCCCCAGGGCATTCCGTGCACATCCTGAGGAGGTGGGGCTGAGATCTCTGGAAGAAGGGGCTGTAGAAGAAGTGCAGCTGCAGAACACAAAGGAGACGAGTCAGTGCCATCGTTTTCGGAAAGGGAAAACCCAAGACTCCCTAGACAAGCCTTTGCAGCAGGAAAGACATGCGTGGCTGTGACAAAGGGCTCCCTGGGACCTTGGATACCTCCAGGTTCTCCTGAATCAAATGTTTGAATTGAGCTTCTTTAAGGAATGACCACACTGGAGTTCTCAGCGTTTGGGAGCAGAGAAACAAAGTTTTCCCAAGCCTGAGAACTGAGGGAGAACCTAAAATACCACTGGTTTTCAGCCCCCTCATCGTGCAGTGTTCATGTCCGGAATAACGTGATGCTGACGTGTGTCTCATCATCGTTCAGCAGATGCCACAAGAAGAATGAAAGCCTTGGTCCAGCCAGATGCAGAGTGAGCAGGAAAAGAGCCCCGAGCGATGGGACTGTGATGGTGTTTCACATCCCTAACCAAATCCCTCTGGTCAGCGCTTCTGTACCTGCAAATTCCTGCTTGGAGAATTACTCACCATGACCCTGAGACCAAATTGGTCCGTCTGCTCCATCCCCATCCTCACTGGCTGCCTGGGAAAGGTCTATTTTATCGTGATGGGGCCCTCATCCAACTGACTTTCCTGAGGATTCTTTTGAGAGAGAGGATCCTTCTTACCCTGCCCAGAGTCTGTCCTGCTGCTGTCATTGCTTGCAGCTCCCCAACAGAGAGAGAGATGCGAGAATCCACTGCCACTTGGTTGAATCCATGGAGGGAAAGCCGGGCGATAAAGTCTGCCATGCACGTACTTCCAAAAACCCTGTGTGGTCCTTTCTTCCTCAGCACTCCCTTCTCAAACATATTTTCGGCGATCACCAGCCAGTGTCCGTTGCCTCCCCACCAGAGTGACTGGAAGCGAGGGCTGGTGACCATCTCCCAGAGCTTCTTGAGGAAGGTGCAGGGAGAAGTGGTGCTGGCTCCTCGTAAACCGGCACAGGCTGGTTCCTCCGAGTTAGAGGAGGAGTCCGGTGAAGGTGACTTCATGTTACGTCTCATTGCTGAGCTCGGGTAAAGCTTGGAGCCTCGGCCCTTTCCCTGAGCAGCGAGACTGAGTCCTGCCTGTCAGCAGGACGAAGGACTGCGGCGTCTGAAGCCTCGGTGCCTGGGCAGCACCACGACAAGTGCCTCCTGGTCACTGCGATGCCTGGGTCCCCTCATTGTGACATCACAGTGTGGCACGCGCCACTTGGCAAATGGAAGCAGGAGGGAGAACACGTTCTACAAAGTCCTTTTTCTTTCCATGGAGAACGCTGCTTTGAGCCAAGGATGAACCTAACTGCGTTTGCAGCTGGAATATCCTGCTAGGGCAGTATGGCATCCCATTTGTCATGGGAATTGATCCCAGTGAGGTACTGGGAGTGCTGCACCACCAGGTATCAAAGAGCTAAAGTATTTCCATTGGATCCCCTTCTCCCCTGGCAGAAACACCCATGCCTTCTCCAATGGAGAAACTCCTGCTCTGGGACCTCCACCGTCACTGACATGAAGTGGAAGGGGAACAAATGCTGGATTCTGCATGTGGGATTTGTTCACGCCAGGCACAAGGATAAAGCTGGGAGAGGAGTGGCTGGAAATCAGCCCTGTGGAGAAGGATGTAGGCAGCTGGTGGGCAGCAGCTCGGTGGGAGCCAGCTGAATGTCCTGGCAGGTGAGAGGGCGAACGTCTTCATGGGGTGCATCCAACGTAGCACGAGCGGTCAAGGGTGGTGACTGCTGAGATTGGCGTTGCTGCAGCCTCCCCTCGAGCACTGTGTGCCGATCAGACGGTGTCGTTTGAGAAGGCTGGTAAGGTGCTTGAAGGTGTCAGGATGGGGGCAAGTAAGGTGGTGAGAAGGCTGGAGGGCGTGTCCTGTGAGGAGCACCTGAGGAGCCTGCGGCACTGGACATCAAGTTGCCCCAGAGCTGAGCTCCTTCCCTTGGGCATCTTCCCCGCCGTGCAGAAATGCCTGTGCCCTCTTCTATGGAATAACCTCTGCTCTGGGATTTCCCAAGTGCTGCTTCTGTTGCTACTGTCCAGGTTCCCAGGTGATGCTCTCAGCTTTCAGCAGCCTCTCCTTGCTGCTCCACAGGGTGAGTAATTTTTGAAATGCCACTTAAGTATATTGTGCAGTTGAAATAAACTTGTGCACCAACTCAGAACAAGCATTTTTGTTGTTCCATGCACGGCCCTTGTGAAGCACCACCCCATGCCTGAGGTATTCACAGAATTTTTGAAGTTGATGAAGATCTTGAAGATCTTTGAGTCTAACCCTAAGCCTAACACTGCCAAGCCCAGCACTAGACCACGTCCCCAACAACACATCCACATGGCTTTCAAACACCTTCAGGGGTGGAGACTCCACTACTTCCCTGGGCAGCCTCTGCCAGAGCCTGAGAACTCTTTTGGCAAAGGAAACTCTTTGGATTTTGAGTCTAAATCTCCCCTGGTACAACCTGAGGCCCTTTTTTCCTGTCCTCTCACTGGTTACTTAAGAGTGGAGACCAGCGTCCAACTCAGCACAAACAGCTTTCTGGGAGCTGCAGAGAGCGATGAGGTCTCCTCTCAGCCTCCTCTTCTCCAGGCTACACAGCCCCAGGTCCCTAAGCTGCTCACAGAAACCCTGGGCTCCAGACTCTTCCCCAGCTCCTCACCATTCTCCAGACATTCTCCAGCCCCTCAGTGTCTATCTTGCACTGAGGGTTCCAAAGCTGAACCCGGAGTTCAGGAGCATTCTCTCAAAATGTTGGGCAACCGTCTCCCACTGTTGGGTAATTGTCCCTAAAATTCTTGAAGTTTACCACGCATTTTGCGTAATTGTCACCAGATTTTGAATAATCCTTATGAAATTTGGGGTAACTGCCTCCAAATTTGAGGTAATTTTGCCAAAATTTGTGTAATTCTCTCCATATTTCAGGTAATTGTGGCCAAAAATTTGTGGTAATTGTCGGCAAAATCTTGGGCAATTTGCCACAAATTTTGAGAAATTGTCCCAATGTCTTGGGAAATTGCCTCCAAATTTCAGGTAATTTTCCCAAATCCTCTTGTAATAGTCCCCGGGTTGAGGGTAAGTGCACCCGAGTTTCTGGGAGTTGTCTCAGAATTTTGAGTAACTGTCCCCAAATATCTTGTCATTTTCCTCAAATTTCGTGCAGATGTCCCAGACTTTCTCTAATTATCCCCAAATGTGGGGTAATTGTCCTCCAATTTTAAGTAATTGCCACAACATTTCTTACGATTTTACCTCGATTTTTGTATAATTGTCCCCAGTCTCGGGTAATTTTCCTCAAGTTTAGAGTAAATGTCTGCAGATTTGGGGTATTTGCCAGCAAAATCTGGACAGTCGTCTCAAAATCAGGCGTAATTTTCCACCAATTTTGTGTAATTGTCCCCAAATCTTGCATCATTTTCTCCAAACCCTGGGTCATTTCCCCCAAATCGAGGTAAATGTCAGACTATTTAGAGTCATGTTCTCCAAATGTTGGGCAATTGTCTCCCAGTTTGGGGTAATTGTCTCAAACTCTTGGGGAATTGTCCTCCAATTTTACGCAATTGTCCACAAACTTTGAGGAAATATCTCCAGATTTTGGGTAAGTGTCCAAAAATTGGAGTTGGGTTTGGGGTTAATGTTTTATGGTTAGGGTTAGGGTGTTGTCTCCACATTTGGGGTAATTGTCCCCAAATTTGGGTAATTGTCCCCAGATTTTAAGTAATTTCCTCCAAACTTGGGGTCATTACTCCCCAATTACTCAGTAATTGTGCACAAATTTGAAATAACTTCCGTAAAAACTTCTAGTAATGGTCGCCCGCCAGGTTTTGAGTCATTAGCCCCAGATTTGTAATAATCGTAGCAAATTGTTGAGGTGTTTTGCCAAATTCTTAGGCATTGTCTCAAAATTGTGTGTATCTTCCCACAAATTTTGTGTCATTTTCCCGAAAATTTGTGTAATTGTCCCAAATTCTCGGTAACTGTAACCAAATTTGGAGTAATTGTCTTCTAATTTGTCTCAAAGTTATGGGCAATGGTGATTCAAGTCATTAAAATCTTCCACAAGTTTCGTGTATTTGTCTCACAGTTTTGATAGTTGTGTTCCTACGGAGGGAAATTGTCACCAAACGTTGGGTAATTGACCCCAAATTCTAAGTAATTGTCTCCAATTTTGGCGTAATTGTCTCCAAACGGTGTGTCGTTTTCGACAAATGTTGGGAAATTGTCCCTTAATAGGGGGTCATTTTGCCCCAATTTTTAGTAATTGTCCCCAAATTTTCTGTCGTTTTCCCAAATTTCAGCAATTGTCTCCAAATTTGGGTAAATGTCCCCAGATCCTGAGTAACTGAGAACTTCTCTAATTATCCCCAAATGTGGGGTAATTGTCCTCCAATTTTAAGTAATTGCCACAACATTTCTTACGATTTTACCTCGATTTTTGTATATTTTTCCCCAGTCTTTTTTGGGTGTTATGATTAGGGTTAGGGTTAGTTATAGGGTTAAGGTCATGGTTAAGGTTATGGGTAGGATTAGGGGTAGATTTAGGGTAAGGTTTAGAGTTAGAGTTAAGGTTAGTGTTAAGTTTAGGGGTTAGTGTTAGTGTTAAAGTTAGGCTTTGTTTTGTGGTTAGGGTTAGGTGTTATGATTAGGGTGAGTGTTAGTGTTAGGTTTAGGTTTAATGTTGGCGTTAGGGTTAGTTGTTATGGTTAGTGTTATGGTTAGGGTTAGGGTTTAGGTATAGGGTTACTGTTAGTGTAAGGTTATGGGTTAGGTTTAGGGTTAGTGTTAGGGTTAATATTAGAGGTTAGGTTTAGAGTTAAGGTTAGAGTTAGTGTTAGATGTTAGTGTTAGGGTTAGTTTTAGGTTAGGTTTATGGCTAGATTTAGGATTCGGGTTAGGGATAGTGTTAGGGTTTTTGTTGGGTTAGGTTTAGGGTTAGTGTTAGGGTTAGGTGTAGGTTTAAGATTAGGGCTTTAGGGTTAATGTCATGTTTAGGGTTAGGGTCGGTCCAATATTAAAATAAGGGTTAGTTTTAGGGTTATGTTTAGTGTCCCTTTAGGGTTAGGCAATTAGTGTTAGGGCCATTTGGGTTAGTGTTAGGGTAAGGATTAGATTTATGTTTCGGTTTAGTGTGGGCCCACGATTAGGATAAGTGCTAGAGTTATGGTGAATGTTATGTTTATGGGTTAGGGTTAGGGGTTAGGGTTTTGTGTTAGTGTTTGTATTAGTGTTAGTGTTATTTTTGGGGTTAGTGTTTAGGGCAAGGTTTAGGATTAGGATTAATTTTCAGATTAGGCTTAGTTTTTGGGTTAGAGATTAAGGCTAGGTTTAGGTTTAGGATTGGACTTTAGTTGTAGAATAAGGGTTAGGATTAGGGTTATTTTTAGGGTTAGGTTTAAGAGTTATGTTTAGGGTTAGGGTTTGGAAAAGAGTTAGGGATAAGGTTAGGTTTAGGGGGTTAGGATTAGGGTTAAGGGTAGGGTTAAGTTTAGATTTAAGGTTAGGGTTATGGTTAGAGTTAGGTGTTAATGTTAAGGTTACTGTAAGGTTTAGGATTAGGGTTAGGGTTAGGTTTAGGGTTAGTATTTGTGTTAGACATAGGGTCATTTGTGTTAGGGTTAGGGTTAGGGTTAGGGTTAGGGTTAGGGTTAGGGTTAGGATTAGATTTATATTTAGGTTTATTATGGGCCCACCATTAGGATAAGGGTTAGTGTTATGGTTAAGTGTTATGTTTATGGGTTAGGTTAGGGGTTAGGGTAAGTACTTAGGGTTTTGTGTTAGTTTTTGGATTACGATAATTTTTAGTGTTAGGTGTAGTGTTTAGGGCAAGTTTTAGGGTTCAGATTAATTTTCAGGTTAGGCTTAGTTTTTTAGTTTATGATTAATGTTAGGTTTAGGATTAGACTTTAGTTTTAGAGTAAGGGTTAGGATTAGGGTTAGGGTTAAGAGTTATGTTCAGAGTGAGGGTTTGGATTATAGTTAGGGATAGGTTTAGGGTTAGGGTTAGGTTTGGGTTAGAGTTAGGATTAGGATTAGGTTTAGGCATTAGTGTTAGGGTTAGGGTTGTGTTAGGTTTAGGGTTAGGGTTATTGTTAGTGTTAGGGTTAGGATTGGGTTACGTTTAGGGTTAGGGTTAAGGCTAGAGTTAGAGTTATGGTCGGGGTTAAGGTTAATGTTAATGTTAAGGTTATGGTTTAGGTTTAAGGTTAGTGTTAGGGTTATGGTTTAGGTTTAGTGTTAGGGTTAGTGTTGGGTTAGGGTTAGGGTTAGATTTATGTTTAGGTTTAGGGTGGGCCCACTATTAGGATAATGTTTAGAGTTATGCTTAAGTGCAATGTTTATGGGTTAGGTTTTGGGGGTTAGGGTTAGGGGTTAGGGTTTTGTGTTAGTGTTTGGATAAGGGTTTGTGTTAGTGTTGGGGTTAGTGTTTAGGCAAGGTTTACGGTTAGGATTAAGTTTCAGGTTAACCTTAGTTTTTGGGTTAGAGATTAAGGTTATGTTTAGGATTAGGAGTAGATTTTAGTTGTAGAATAAGGGTTAGATTTAGTGTTAGTGTTAGGGTTAGGGTTAAGGGTTATGGTTAGGGTTAGGTTTCGGATTAGGGTTAGGGGGTTAGTGTTAGTGTTAAGGCTAGGGTTATGTTTAGTGTTATGTTTAGGGTTAGGGTTTAGGGTTAGGCTTATGTCTAGGGTTAGTGTTAGGGTTACCGTTAAGATTAGGCTTAGTGTTAGTATTAGGTTTCGGGTTGGATTAGTGTTAGGGTTAGGGTTTTAGGGTTAGTGTTAGGGTTAGTGTTAGTGTTAGGCTTAGGGTTATATTTAGGGTTGGGTTAGCATTACGTGCCATTAGCGTTAGGGTTAGGGTTACGCCATTAAGCTTAACGTCATTTGGGTTAGGATTAGATTTAAGTTTATGGTTAGGGTTATGATTAGATATATGTTTAGGTTTAGGGTCCACCATTAGGATAATGGTTAGAGTTATGGTTAATTGTTATGTGTATGGGTTATGGTTAGGTGTTTGGGTTAAGGGTTAGGGTTTTGTGTTATTCTTTGGATTAAGGTTAGTGTAGTGTAGTGTTTAGTGTTTAGGGCAAGGTTTAGAGTTAGGATTAAGTTTCATGTTAGGCTTAGTTTTTGAGTTACAGATTAAGGTTAGGTTTAGGTTTAGGATTAGACTTTAGTTGTAGAATAAGTTTTAGCATTAGTGTCATTGTTAGGGTAAGGGTTAAGAGTTATGTTTAGAGTTGGGGTTTGGAATATGGTTAGGGATAGGATTAAGGTTTGGGGGATATAGTTATTGTTAGAGTTAGGGTTATGGTTAAAGTTAGGGGTTAGGGTTAGTGTTAGGGTTAGGGTTAGGGCTAGTGTTAGGTTTCGGGTTAGGGTAATTGTGCCATTAGGGTTAGGGTTAGTGTTAGGCCATTAAGCTTATGTTCATTTGGGTTAGGATTATGGTTAGGGTTAGGGTTACGTTAAGGTTTAGGGTTAGGGTTATTGTTAGGGTTATGTTTAGGGTTAGAGTTAGGGTTTCAGTTAGAGTCAGGGTTAGGAGTTATGTTTAGTGTTAGCGTTAGGGTTAAGTTCAGGGTTAGGGGTTAGGGTTAGTGTTAATTTTAGGGTTAGGGTTAGATTTTGGGTTAGTGTTAGGGTTAGGTTTAGGTGTTAGGGTTAGCGTTAGGTTTGAGTTAGGATTAGGTTTAGGCTAAGTGTTAGGGTTCAGGTTAGAGTTAGGTTTAGGGTTGTGTTAGGGTTACGTTTAGGGTTAGGGTTAGATTTAGGGGGTTGGGATTATGGTTAGATTTAGGGTTAGGCTTGTTTAAGGTGGGATTAGGGTTAATGTGTCATTTGGGTTAGTGTTAGGGTTAGGTTTATGGTTAGGGTTAGGGTCAGATTTATGTTTTAGTTTAGGGTGGGCCCACCATTTAGAAAAGGGTTAGAGTTACGGTTAAGTGTTATGTTTATGGGTTATGGTTAGGTGTTAGGGTTAAAGGTTAGGGTTTTGTGTTAGTGTTTGGATTAGGGTTTGTGTTAGAGTTGTGTTTAATGTTTATGGCAAGGTTTAGGATTAAGTTTCAGGTTAGGCTGAGTTTTTGGGTTAGAGATTAAGGTTAGGTTTAGGTTTAGGATTAGACTTTAGTTGTAGCATAAGGGTTAGGATTAGGGTTAGTGTTAGGGTTAGGGTTAAGAGTTATGTTTAGGGTTATGGTTTGTGTTAGGGTTTGAATTTGGATTAGGGATAGTGTTAGGGTTAGGGGGTTAGTGTTAGTGTTAGGTTTAGTGTTAGGGTTTGTCCATAATTAAAATGAGGTTTTAGTTTAGGGTTAGGATTAGTGTGCCTTTGGGGTTAGGATTAGATTTACTCCTTTAGGATTATGTTCATTTGGATTATGGTTAGGGTTACGGTTAGGGTTTGGATTAGAGTTAGGTGTTAGTGTTAGGGTTAGGGTGTGGGTTAATGTTAGGGTTAGGGTTAGGGTTAGGTTTAGAGTTAACTGTTGGTGTTAGGGTTAGTGTTAGTGTTAAGGTTAGCGGTATGTTTAGGCTTAGTGTCAGGGTTAGGTTTATGGGTAAGTGTTAGGGTTAGGGTTTGGGTTAGGGCTAGTGTATGTTTCGGATTAGGGTAATTGTGATATTATGTTTAGGGTTAGTGTTAGGTTTAGGCCATTAGGCTTAGGGTCATTTGGGTTAGGGTTATGGTTAGGGTTTGTGTTAGGGTTGGGGGTTAGGGTTAGGGTTAGGTTTAATGTTAGTGTTAGGGTTAGGATTTAGGGTTACGGTTAGGGTTAGGGTAAGGGTTAGATTTATGTTTTGGTTTAGGGTGGGCCCACCATTAGGATAAGGGTTAGAGTTATTTTTAAGTGTTATAGTTATGGATTAGGGTTAGGGGTTAGGGTTAACAGTTATGGTTTTGTGTTAGTGTTTGGATTAGGATTAGTGTTAGTGTTGGGTTTATTGTTTATGGCAAGTTTTAGTGTAAGGATTAATTTTCAGGGTGGGGTTAGTTTTTGAGTTAGAGATTAAGGTAAAATGTAGGATTAGACTTTAGTTGTAGAAAAAGTGTTAGGATTAGGGTTAGTTTTGGGGTTAGGGTTAGGGCTTTAGGATTAGGGTAAGGTTACGATTATGGTTAGAGTTAGAGTCATTAGGTTTAGGTTTATGGTTAGGCTTAGGGTTAGGTTTATGGTTAGGGTTAGGGTTAGGGTTAGGGTTTGGTTAGGGTTAGGTGTTTTGTTAGGGATATGTTTAGGTTTAGGGAGGGCCCACCATTAGGATAAGGGTTAGAGTTATTTTTAAGTGTAAAGTTTATTGGTCAGTTTTAGGGATTAGGATTAGGGGTTAGGGTTTTTTGTTAGTGTTTGTATTAGGGTTTGTGTTAGGGTTAGGGTTAGTGATTAGGGCAAGTTTTAGTGTTAGGTTTAGGATTAGTGTTCTTTTAGGGTTAGGGTTAGGGTTAAGTTTAGGTTTAGGCCATTATTCTTAAGGTCATTTAGGGTTAGGATTAGGATTTGGGTTAGGTTAGGGTTAGGATTAGGGTTTGGGTTCAATTTAGGGTTTAGGTTTAAGGTAAGTTTTAGGGTTAGGGTTAGTGTTAGGTTTAAGTTTAGGGTTATATTTAGGGTCAGTGTTAGGGTTTGGGTTAGGGTTACGATTAGGGTTATATTTACAGGTTAGAGTTTAGTGTTAGGTTTAGAGTTACGGGTTAGGGTTACGGATAGTGGTTAGTGTTACAGTTATGGTTAGAGTTTAAAGTTAGGGTTAGAGTTATCTTTATTGTTAGGGTTAGGGTTAGATTTATGTTTAGGTTTAGGGTTGGGTTAGGGTTAGGGATTGTGTTAGGGTAGGGTTAGGTGTTAGGGTTAGGGTTCGGTTATGGTTTAGATTTAGTGTTAGTTTTTGGTTTAGGTTTAGGGTTAGGTTTGTGTTTAGGGTTAGTATTAGATTTATGTTTAGGTTTAGTGTGGGCCCACCATTAGTATAAGGGTTCGAGTTATGGTTAAGTGTTATGTTTATGTGTTCAGGATACTTGTTATGTTTAGGAGTTAGGGGTTTCTGTTAGTTTTTTTATTAGGGTCAGTGTTATTTTTTGGGTTATTGTTTAGGGCAAGGTTTAGTGTTTGGACTAAGTTTCA
>JAUNZM010002070.1:0-13104 GCA_033459285.1 Clamator glandarius | reverse complement strand
GCCCCCCACACCCTTCTAGAGCAACCCAGGACCCTTCAAAAAGCCTCCAGACCATTCTAGAGACCCCCAGGACCCTTCTAAATGCCCCCAGACCAATCTAGAGCCCCCCAGGACTCTTCTAAAAGCATCCAGTCCCTTCTAGAGGCCACCAGGACCGTTCTGAATACCCCCAGACCATTCTAGAGCCCATCAGGACCATTCTAAAAGCCTCCAGACCCTTCTACATGCCCCCAGGACCCTTCTGAAAGCCCCAGACCCTTCTAGAGCCCCCCAGGACCAGTCTAAAAGAACCCAGACCCTTCTAGAGCTCCACAGGACCCTTCTAAAAGCCCCAGACCCTTCTAGACCCTCCCCGAATCCTTCTAAAAGCACCCAGACCCTTCTAGAGCCTCCCCGGACCCTTCTAAAAGGCCGCAGACAATTCTAGAGGCCCCCAGGACCCTTCTAAAAGCACCCAGAGACTTCTAGATGCACCCAGGACCATTCTAAAAGCCCTCACACTCTTTTAGAGCCCACCAGGACCATTCTAAAAGCCGCCAGACCCTTCTAGAATCCCCCCAGGACCCTTCTAAAAGCCCCCAGACGCTTCTAGAGACCCGCAGGACCCTTCTAAATGCACCCAGACCCTTCTAGATTCTCCCAGGACCCTTCTAAAAGCCCCCAGACCCTTCTAGAGGCCCCTAGGGCCCCTCTAATGGTCCCCAGACCCTTCTAGAGCACCAAGGACCCTTCTAAAAGCCCCCAGACCCTTCTAGAGACCCCCAGGACCAGTCTAAAAGAACCCAGACCCTTCTAGAGCTCCACAGGACCCTTCTAAAAGCCCCAGACCCTTCTAGACCCTCCCCGAATCCTTCTAAAAGCAACCAGACCCTTCTAGAGCCTCCCAGGACCCTTTTAAAATCCCTCAGACACTTCTAGAAGCCCCCAGGACCCTTCTAAAAGCCCCCAGAGCCTTCTAGATGCCCCCAGGACCCTTCTAAAAGACCTCACACCCTTCTAGAGCCCCCCAGGACCATTCTAAAAGAACCCAGACCCTTCTAGAGACCCGAAGGACCCTTCTAATAGCACTCAGACCCTTCTAGAGTCTCCCAGGACCCTTCTAAAAGCACCCAGACCCTTCTAGAGCTCCCCAGGACCTATCTAAACTCCCCCAGACCCTTCTAGAGCCCCCCAGGACCATTCTAAATGTCCCCAGACCCATCTAGACCCCCCCAGGACTCTTCTAAAAGCATCCAGACCATTCTAGAGGCCCCCAGGACCCTTCTGAATGCCCCCAGACCCTTCTAGAGCCCCCCAGAACTCTTCTAAAAGCCTCCAGACCCTTCTAGAGGCCCCCAGGACCCTTCTGAAAGCCCCCAGACCCTTCTAGAGCTCCCCAGGACCCTTTTAAATGCACCCAGACACTTTTAGCGCCACCCAGGACCCTTCTAAAAGACCCCAGACCCTTCTAGAGCTCCCCAGGACCCTTCTAAAAGCACCCAGACCCTTCTAGAGCCCCCCAAAACCCTTCTAAAAGCACCCAGACCCTTCTAGAGCCCCACAGGACCCTTCTAAATGCCCCCAGACTCTTCTAGACCCTCCCCGAATCCTTCTAAAAGCACCCAGACCATTCCAGAGCCTCCCTGGACCCTTCTAAAATCCCTCAGACACTTCTAGAGGCCCACAGGACACTTCTAAAAGCCCCCAGAGCCTTCTAGATGCCCCCAGGACCATTCTAAAAGAGCTCACACCCTTCTAGAGCACCCCAGGACCATTCTAAAAGCCCCCAGACCCTTCTAGAGCCCCCAAGAACCCTTCTAAAAGCCCCCAGACCCTTCTAGAGACCCGCAGGACCCTTCTAAATGTCCCCAGACCATTCTAGAGTCTCCCAGGATCTTCTAAAAGCCCCCAGACCCTTCTAGAGCTCCCCAGGACCCTTCTAAAATACCCCAGACCCCTCTAGAGGCCCCCAGGGCTTCTCTAGTGGTCCCCACACCCTTCTAGAGCAACCAAGGACCCTTCTAAAAGCCCCCAGACCCTTCTAGATTCCCCCAGGACCCTCGTAAAAGCCACCAGACCCTTCTAGAGCTCCTCAGGACCCTTCTAAAATCCCCCAGACCCTTCTAGAGGAACCCAGGGCTCCTCTAATGGTCCCCAGACCCTTCTAGAGCCACTAAGGACCCTTCTAAATGCCCCCAGAGCCTTCTAGACCCTCCCCGGATCCTTCTAATAGCCCCCAGACCCTTCTAGAGCCCCCCAGGACCCTTCTAAAAGCACCCAGACCCTTCTAGAGCCTCCACGGACCATTCTAAAAGCTCCCGGACCCTTCTAGAGCCCCCCAGGACCCATCTAAAAGCCCCCAGACCCTTCTACAGCCCCGCAGGCCCCTTCTGAAAGCCCCCAGACCCTTCTAGATCCGCCCAGGACCCTTCTAAAAGCCCCCAGACCCTTCTAGAGAAGCCCAGGGCCCCTATAAAAGCACCCAGACCCTTCTAGAGCTCCCCAGGACCCTTCTAAAATCTCTCAGACCCTTCTAGAGCCCCCCAGGACCCTTCTAAAATCCCCCAGACCCTTCTAGAACCGCCCAGGACCCTTCTAAAACCACCCAGACCATTCTAGACCCTCCCCGGATCCTTCTAAAAGCCCCCACACCCTTCTAGAGCAACCCAGGACCCTTCAAAAAGCCTCCAGACCATTCTAGAGACCCCCAGGACCCTTCTAAATGCCCCCAGACCAATCTAGAGCCCCCCAGGACTCTTCTAAAAGCATCCAGTCCCTTCTAGAGGCCACCAGGACCGTTCTGAATACCCCCAGACCATTCTAGAGCCCATCAGGACCATTCTAAAAGCCTCCAGACCCTTCTACATGCCCCCAGGACCCTTCTGAAAGCCCCAGACCCTTCTAGAGCCCCCCAGGACCAGTCTAAAAGAACCCAGACCCTTCTAGAGCTCCACAGGACCCTTCTAAAAGCCCCAGACCCTTCTAGACCCTCCCCGAATCCTTCTAAAAGCACCCAGACCCTTCTAGAGCCTCCCCGGACCCTTCTAAAAGGCCGCAGACAATTCTAGAGGCCCCCAGGACCCTTCTAAAAGCACCCAGAGACTTCTAGATGCACCCAGGACCATTCTAAAAGCCCTCACACTCTTTTAGAGCCCACCAGGACCATTCTAAAAGCCGCCAGACCCTTCTAGAATCCCCCCAGGACCCTTCTAAAAGCCCCCAGACGCTTCTAGAGACCCGCAGGACCCTTCTAAATGCACCCAGACCCTTCTAGATTCTCCCAGGACCCTTCTAAAAGCCCCCAGACCCTTCTAGAGGCCCCTAGGGCCCCTCTAATGGTCCCCAGACCCTTCTAGAGCACCAAGGACCCTTCTAAAAGCCCCCAGACCCTTCTAGAGACCCCCAGGACCAGTCTAAAAGAACCCAGACCCTTCTAGAGCTCCACAGGACCCTTCTAAAAGCCCCAGACCCTTCTAGACCCTCCCCGAATCCTTCTAAAAGCAACCAGACCCTTCTAGAGCCTCCCAGGACCCTTTTAAAATCCCTCAGACACTTCTAGAAGCCCCCAGGACCCTTCTAAAAGCCCCCAGAGCCTTCTAGATGCCCCCAGGACCCTTCTAAAAGACCTCACACCCTTCTAGAGCCCCCCAGGACCATTCTAAAAGAACCCAGACCCTTCTAGAGACCCGAAGGACCCTTCTAATAGCACTCAGACCCTTCTAGAGTCTCCCAGGACCCTTCTAAAAGCACCCAGACCCTTCTAGAGCTCCCCAGGACCTATCTAAACTCCCCCAGACCCTTCTAGAGCCCCCCAGGACCATTCTAAATGTCCCCAGACCCATCTAGACCCCCCCAGGACTCTTCTAAAAGCATCCAGACCATTCTAGAGGCCCCCAGGACCCTTCTGAATGCCCCCAGACCCTTCTAGAGCCCCCCAGAACTCTTCTAAAAGCCTCCAGACCCTTCTAGAGGCCCCCAGGACCCTTCTGAAAGCCCCCAGACCCTTCTAGAGCTCCCCAGGACCCTTTTAAATGCACCCAGACACTTTTAGCGCCACCCAGGACCCTTCTAAAAGACCCCAGACCCTTCTAGAGCTCCCCAGGACCCTTCTAAAAGCACCCAGACCCTTCTAGAGCCCCCCAGGACCCTTCTAAAAGCACCCAGACCCTTCTAGAGCCCCACAGGACCCTTCTAAATGCCCCCAGACTCTTCTAGACCCTCCCCGAATCCTTCTAAAAGCACCCAGACCATTCCAGAGCCTCCCTGGACCCTTCTAAAATCCCTCAGACACTTCTAGAGGCCCACAGGACACTTCTAAAAGCCCCCAGAGCCTTCTAGATGCCCCCAGGACCATTCTAAAAGAGCTCACACCCTTCTAGAGCACCCCAGGACCATTCTAAAAGCCCCCAGACCCTTCTAGAGCCCCCAAGAACCCTTCTAAAAGCCCCCAGACCCTTCTAGAGACCCGCAGGACCCTTCTAAATGTCCCCAGACCATTCTAGAGTCTCCCAGGATCTTCTAAAAGCCCCCAGACCCTTCTAGAGCTCCCCAGGACCCTTCTAAAATACCCCAGACCCCTCTAGAGGCCCCCAGGGCTTCTCTAGTGGTCCCCACACCCTTCTAGAGCAACCAAGGACCCTTCTAAAAGCCCCCAGACCCTTCTAGATTCCCCCAGGACCCTCGTAAAAGCCACCAGACCCTTCTAGAGCTCCTCAGGACCCTTCTAAAATCCCCCAGACCCTTCTAGAGGAACCCAGGGCTCCTCTAATGGTCCCCAGACCCTTCTAGAGCCACTAAGGACCCTTCTAAATGCCCCCAGAGCCTTCTAGACCCTCCCCGGATCCTTCTAATAGCCCCCAGACCCTTCTAGAGCCCCCCAGGACCCTTCTAAAAGCACCCAGACCCTTCTAGAGCCTCCACGGACCATTCTAAAAGCTCCCGGACCCTTCTAGAGCCCCCCAGGACCCATCTAAAAGCCCCCAGACCCTTCTACAGCCCCACAGGACCCTTCTAAAAGCCCCCAGACCCTTCTAGAGCCACCCAGGACCTTTCTGAAAGCACCCAGACCCTTCTAGAGGCCCCCAGGACCCTTCTGAAAGCACCCAGACCCTTCTAGAGCTCCCAAGGACCCTTCTAAAAGCCGCCAGACACTTCTAGAGCCTCCCCGGATCCTTCTAAAATCCTCCAGACATTTGTAGAGCCCCCCAGGACCCTTCTAAAAGCACCCAGACCCTTCTAGACCATCCCCGGATCCTTCTAAAACCACCCAGACCCATCTGGATCCTCCCAGGACCTTTCTAAAAGCCCCCAGACCATTCTAGATGACCCAGGACCCTTCTAAAAGCCCCCAGACCCTTCTAGAGCCCCCCAGGACACTTCTGAAAGCAACCAGACCCTTCTAGAGCCCCCCCAGGACCCTTCTAAATGACCCCAGACCCATCTAGAGCCCCCCAGGACTCTTCTAATATACTCCAGACCCTTCTAGAGGCCCCCAGGACCCTTCTATAAAGCCTCCAGACCCTTCTAGAGGCCCCCAGGACCCTTCTAAAAGACCCCAGACCCTTCTAGATACACCCAGGACCCTTCTAAAAGCACCCAGACACTTCTAGCACCCTCAGGACCCTTCTAAAAGCCCCAAGACTCTTCTAGAGCTCCCCAGGACCCTTCTAAAAGCCCCCAGACCCTTCTAGAGGCCCCCAGGACCCTTCTAAAAACACCCAGACCCTTCTAGAGCCCCACAGGACCCTTCTAAAAGCCCCCAGACCCTTCTAGACCCTACCCGAATCCTTCTAAAAGCAACCAGACCCTTCTAGAGCCTCCCAGGACCCTTTTAAAATCCCTCAGACACTTCTAGAGCCCCCCAGGACCCTTCTAAAAGTCATCAGAGTCTTCGAGATGCCCCCAGGACCCTTCTAAAAGACCTCACACCCTTCTAGAGCCCCCCAGGACCATTCTAAAAGAACCCAGACCCTTCTAGAGAACCGAAGGACCCTTCTAAAAGCACTCAGACCCATCTAGAGTATCCCAGGACCATTCTAAAAGCACCCAGACCCTTCTAGAGCTCCCCAGGACCTATCTAAACTCCCCCAGACCCTTCTAGAGCCCGCCAGGACCATTCTAAATGTCCCCAGACCCATCTAGACCCCCCCAGGACTCTTCTAAAAGCATCCAGACCCTTCTAGAGGCCCCCAGGACCCTTCTGAATGCCCCCAGACCCTTCTAGAGCCCCCCAGAACTCTGCTAAAAGCCTCCAGACCCTTCTAGAGGCCCCCAGGACCCTTCTGAAAGCCCCCAGACCCTTCTAGAGCTCCCCAGGACCCTTCTAAATGCACCCAGACACTTTTAGCGCCACCCAGGACCCTTCTAAAAGACCCCAGACCCTTCTAGAGCTCCCCAGGACCCTTCTAAAAGCACCCAGACCCTTCTAGAGCCCCCCAGGCCCTTCTAAAAGCACCCAGACCCTTCTAGAGCCCCACAGGACCCTTCTAAATGCCCCCAGACTCTTCTAGACCCTCCCCGAATCCTTCTAAAAGCACCCAGAACATTTCAGAGCCTCCCAGGACCCTTCTAAAATCCCTCAGACACTTCTAGAGGCCCACAGAACACTTCTAAAAGACCCCAGAGCCTTCTAGATGCCCCCAGGACCATTCTAAAAGCACTCACACCCTTCTAGAGCACCCCCGGACCCTTCTAAAAGCCCCCAGACCCTTCTAGAGACACCCAGGACTCTTCTAAAAGCACCCAGACACTTCTAGCGCCCTCAGGACCCTTCTAAAAGCCCCAAGACTCTTCTAGAGCTCCCCAGGACCCTTCTAAAAGCCCCCAGACCCTTCTAGAGGCCCCCAGGACCCTTCTAAAAACACCCAGACCCTTCTAGAGCCCCACAGGACCCTTCTAAAATCCCCCAGACCCTTCTAGACCCTCCCCGAATCCTTCTAAAAGCAACCAGACCCTTCTAGAGCCTCCCAGGACCCTTTTAAAATCCCTCAGACACTTCTAGAGCCCCCCAGGACCCTTCTAAAAGTCATCAGAGTCTTCGAGATGCCCCCAGGACCCTTCTAAAAGACCTCACACCCTTCTAGAGCCCCCCAGGACCATTCTAAAAGAACCCAGACCCTTCTAGAGACCCGAAGGACCCTTCTAAAAGCACTCAGACCCTTCTAGAGTATCCCAGGACCATTCTAAAAGCACCCAGACCCTTCTAGAGCTCCCCAGGACCTATCTAAACTCCCCCAGACCCTTCTAGAGCCCCCCAGGACCATTCTAAATGTCCCCAGACCCATCTAGACCCCCCCAGGACTCTTCTAAAAGCATCCAGACCCTTCTAGAGGCCCCCAGGACCCTTCTGAATGCCCCCAGACCCTTCTAGAGCCCCCCAGAACTCTTCTAAAAGCCTCCAGACCCTTCTAGAGGCCCCCAGGACCCTTCTGAAAGACCCCAGACCCTTCTAGAGCTCCCCAGGACCCTTCTAAATGCACCCAGACACTTTTAGCGCCACCCAGGACCCTTCTAAAAGACCCCAGACCCTTCTAGAGCTCCCCAGGACCCTTCTAAAAGCACCCAGACCCTTCTAGAGCCCCCCAGGCCCTTCTAAAAGCACCCAGACCCTTCTAGAGCCCCACAGGACCCTTCTAAATGCCCCCAGACTCTTCTAGACCCTCCCCGAATCCTTCTAAAAGCACCCAGAACATTTCAGAGCCTCCCAGGACCCTTCTAAAATCCCTCAGACACTTCTAGAGGCCCACAGAACACTTCTAAAAGACCCCAGAGCCTTCTAGATGCCCCCAGGACCATTCTAAAAGCACTCACACCCTTCTAGAGCACCCCCGGACCCTTCTAAAAGCCCCCAGACCCTTCTAGAGACACCCAGGACTCTTCTAAAAGCACCCAGACACTTCTAGCGCCCTCAGGACCCTTCTAAAAGCCCCAAGACTCTTCTAGAGCTCCCCAGGACCCTTCTAAAAGCCCCCAGACCCTTCTAGAGGCCCCCAGGACCCTTCTAAAAACACCCAGACCCTTCTAGAGCCCCACAGGACCCTTCTAAAATCCCCCAGACCCTTCTAGACCCTCCCCGAATCCTTCTAAAAGCAACCAGACCCTTCTAGAGCCTCCCAGGACCCTTTTAAAATCCCTCAGACACTTCTAGAGCCCCCCAGGACCCTTCTAAAAGTCATCAGAGTCTTCGAGATGCCCCCAGGACCCTTCTAAAAGACCTCACACCCTTCTAGAGCCCCCCAGGACCATTCTAAAAGAACCCAGACCCTTCTAGAGACCCGAAGGACCCTTCTAAAAGCACTCAGACCCTTCTAGAGTATCCCAGGACCATTCTAAAAGCACCCAGACCCTTCTAGAGCTCCCCAGGACCTATCTAAACTCCCCCAGACCCTTCTAGAGCCCCCCAGGACCATTCTAAATGTCCCCAGACCCATCTAGACCCCCCCAGGACTCTTCTAAAAGCATCCAGACCCTTCTAGAGGCCCCCAGGACCCTTCTGAATGCCCCCAGACCCTTCTAGAGCCCCCCAGAACTCTTCTAAAAGCCTCCAGACCCTTCTAGAGGCCCCCAGGACCCTTCTGAAAGCCCCCAGACCCTTCTAGAGCTCCCCAGGACCCTTCTAAATGCACCCAGACACTTTTAGCGCCACCCAGGACCCTTCTAAAAGACCCCAGACCCTTCTAGAGCTCCCCAGGACCCTTCTAAAAGCACCCAGACCCTTCTAGAGCCCCCCAGCCCTTCTAAAAGCACCCAGACCCTTCTAGAGCCCCACAGGACCCTTCTAAATGCCCCCAGACTCTTCTAGACCCTCCCCGAATCCTTCTAAAAGCACCCAGACCATTCCAGAGCCTCCCAGGACCCTTCTAAAATCCCTCAGACACTTCTAGAGGCCCACAGAACACTTCTAAAAGACCCCAGAGCCTTCTAGATGCCCCCAGGACCATTCTAAAAGCACTCACACCCTTCTAGAGCACCCCAGGACCCTTCTAAAAGCCCCCAGACCCTTCTAGAGCCCCCCAGGACCCTTCTAAAAGCACCCAGACCCTTCTAGAGACCCGCAGGACCCTTCTAAATGCCCCCAGACCCTTCTAGAGTCTCCCAGGACCCTTCTAAAAGCCCCCAGACCCTTCTAGAGCTCCCCAGGACCCTTCTAAAATAGCCCAGACCCCTCTAGAGGCCCCCAGGGCTCCTCTAGTGGTCCCCACACCCTTCTAGAGCCCCCAAGGACCCTTCTAAAAGCCCCCAGACCCTTCTAGAGACACGCAGGACTCTTCTAAAAGCCCCCAGACCCTTCTAGAGCCTCCCAGGACCTTTCTAAAAGCCCCCAGACAATTCTAGACCTCCCGAGGACCCTTCTAAAATCACCCAGACCATTCTAGAGGCTCCCAGTGCCCCTCTAATGGTCCCCAGACCCTTCTAGAGCCCCCAAGGACCCTTCTAAAAGCATCCAGACCCTTCTATAGCCACCTAGGACCATTCTAAAAGCACCCAGACCCTTCTAGAGGCCCCCAGGACCCTTCTAAAATCCCCCAGACCCTTCTAGAGCCCCCCAGGACTTTTCTAAATGCACCCAGACCCTTGTAGAGCCCCCAGGACCCTTCTAAAATCATCCAGACTATTCTAGAGGACCGCAGGACCCTTCTAAAATCCCACAGACCCTTCTAGAACACCCCAGGACCCTTCTAAAAGACCCCAGACGATTCTAGAGCCCCTCAGGACTCTTCTAAATGCCCCCAGACACTTCTAGAGAGCCCAGGGCCCGTGTTAAAGCACCCAGACCCTTCTAGAGAACCCCAGGACCCTTCTAAAACCTCCCAGACCCTTCTAGACCCTCCCCGGATCTTTCTAAAAGTCCCCAGACCCTTCTAGAGCACCCCAGGACCCTTCTCAAAGACTCCAGACCCTTCTAGAGCCCCCAGGACCCTTCTAAAAGCCCCCAGACCCTTCTAGATCCTCCCCGTATCATTCTAAATGCCCCAGGACCCTTCTAGAGGGCCCCAGGACCCTTCTAGAGTACCCCAGGACCCTTCTAAAAGCCGCCAGACTTTTCTAGAGGCCCGCAGGCCCCTTCTGAAAGCCCCCAGACCCTTCTAGATCCGCCCAGGACCCTTCTAAAAGCCCCCAGACCCTTCTAGAGAAGCCCAGGGCCCCTATAAAAGCACCCAGACCCTTCTAGAGCTCCCCAGGACCCTTCTAAAATCTCTCAGACCCTTCTAGAGCCCCCCAGGACCCTTCTAAAATCCCCCAGACCCTTCTAGAACCGCCCAGGACCCTTCTAAAACCACCCAGACCATTCTAGACCCTCCCCGGATCCTTCTAAAAGCCCCCACACCCTTCTAGAGCAACCCAGGACCCTTCAAAAAGCCTCCAGACCATTCTAGAGACCCCCAGGACCCTTCTAAATGCCCCCAGACCAATCTAGAGCCCCCCAGGACTCTTCTAAAAGCATCCAGTCCCTTCTAGAGGCCACCAGGACCGTTCTGAATACCCCCAGACCATTCTAGAGCCCATCAGGACCATTCTAAAAGCCTCCAGACCCTTCTACATGCCCCCAGGACCCTTCTGAAAGCCCCAGACCCTTCTAGAGCCCCCCAGGACCAGTCTAAAAGAACCCAGACCCTTCTAGAGCTCCACAGGACCCTTCTAAAAGCCCCAGACCCTTCTAGACCCTCCCCGAATCCTTCTAAAAGCACCCAGACCCTTCTAGAGCCTCCCCGGACCCTTCTAAAAGGCCGCAGACAATTCTAGAGGCCCCCAGGACCCTTCTAAAAGCACCCAGAGACTTCTAGATGCACCCAGGACCATTCTAAAAGCCCTCACACTCTTTTAGAGCCCACCAGGACCATTCTAAAAGCCGCCAGACCCTTCTAGAATCCCCCCAGGACCCTTCTAAAAGCCCCCAGACGCTTCTAGAGACCCGCAGGACCCTTCTAAATGCACCCAGACCCTTCTAGATTCTCCCAGGACCCTTCTAAAAGCCCCCAGACCCTTCTAGAGGCCCCTAGGGCCCCTCTAATGGTCCCCAGACCCTTCTAGAGCACCAAGGACCCTTCTAAAAGCCCCCAGACCCTTCTAGAGACCCCCAGGACCAGTCTAAAAGAACCCAGACCCTTCTAGAGCTCCACAGGACCCTTCTAAAAGCCCCAGACCCTTCTAGACCCTCCCCGAATCCTTCTAAAAGCAACCAGACCCTTCTAGAGCCTCCCAGGACCCTTTTAAAATCCCTCAGACACTTCTAGAAGCCCCCAGGACCCTTCTAAAAGCCCCCAGAGCCTTCTAGATGCCCCCAGGACCCTTCTAAAAGACCTCACACCCTTCTAGAGCCCCCCAGGACCATTCTAAAAGAACCCAGACCCTTCTAGAGACCCGAAGGACCCTTCTAATAGCACTCAGACCCTTCTAGAGTCTCCCAGGACCCTTCTAAAAGCACCCAGACCCTTCTAGAGCTCCCCAGGACCTATCTAAACTCCCCCAGACCCTTCTAGAGCCCCCCAGGACCATTCTAAATGTCCCCAGACCCATCTAGACCCCCCCAGGACTCTTCTAAAAGCATCCAGACCATTCTAGAGGCCCCCAGGACCCTTCTGAATGCCCCCAGACCCTTCTAGAGCCCCCCAGAACTCTTCTAAAAGCCTCCAGACCCTTCTAGAGGCCCCCAGGACCCTTCTGAAAGCCCCCAGACCCTTCTAGAGCTCCCCAGGACCCTTTTAAATGCACCCAGACACTTTTAGCGCCACCCAGGACCCTTCTAAAAGACCCCAGACCCTTCTAGAGCTCCCCAGGACCCTTCTAAAAGCACCCAGACCCTTCTAGAGCCCCCCAAAACCCTTCTAAAAGCACCCAGACCCTTCTAGAGCCCCACAGGACCCTTCTAAATGCCCCCAGACTCTTCTAGACCCTCCCCGAATCCTTCTAAAAGCACCCAGACCATTCCAGAGCCTCCCTGGACCCTTCTAAAATCCCTCAGACACTTCTAGAGGCCCACAGGACACTTCTAAAAGCCCCCAGAGCCTTCTAGATGCCCCCAGGACCATTCTAAAAGAGCTCACACCCTTCTAGAGCACCCCAGGACCATTCTAAAAGCCCCCAGACCCTTCTAGAGCCCCCAAGAACCCTTCTAAAAGCCCCCAGACCCTTCTAGAGACCCGCAGGACCCTTCTAAATGTCCCCAGACCATTCTAGAGTCTCCCAGGATCTTCTAAAAGCCCCCAGACCCTTCTAGAGCTCCCCAGGACCCTTCTAAAATACCCCAGACCCCTCTAGAGGCCCCCAGGGCTTCTCTAGTGGTCCCCACACCCTTCTAGAGCAACCAAGGACCCTTCTAAAAGCCCCCAGACCCTTCTAGATTCCCCAGGACCCTCGTAAAAGCCACCAGACCCTTCTAGAGCTCCTCAGGACCCTTCTAAAATCCCCCAGACCCTTCTAGAGGAACCCAGGGCTCCTCTAATGGTCCCCAGACCCTTCTAGAGCCACTAAGGACCCTTCTAAATGCCCCCAGAGCCTTCTAGACCCTCCCCGGATCCTTCTAATAGCCCCCAGACCCTTCTAGAGCCCCCCAGGACCCTTCTAAAAGCACCCAGACCCTTCTAGAGCCTCCACGGACCATTCTAAAAGCTCCCGGACCCTTCTAGAGCCCCCCAGGACCCATCTAAAAGCCCCCAGACCCTTCTACAGCCCCGCAGGCCCCTTCTGAAAGCCCCAGACCCTTCTAGATCCGCCCAGGACCCTTCTAAAAGCCCCCAGACCCTTCTAGAGAAGCCCAGGGCCCCTATAAAAGCACCCAGACCCTTCTAGAGCTCCCCAGGACCCTTCTAAAATCTCTCAGACCCTTCTAGAGCCCCCAGGACCCTTCTAAAATCCCCCAGACCCTTCTAGAACCGCCCAGGACCCTTCTAAAACCACCCAGACCATTCTAGACCCTCCCCGGATCCTTCTAAAAGCCCCCACACCCTTCTAGAGCAACCCAGGACCCTTCAAAAAGCCTCCAGACCATTCTAGAGACCCCCAGGACCCTTCTAAATGCCCCCAGACCAATCTAGAGCCCCCCAGGACTCTTCTAAAAGCATCCAGTCCCTTCTAGAGGCCACCAGGACCGTTCTGAATACCCCCAGACCATTCTAGAGCCCATCA
>JAUNZM010002069.1:0-21132 GCA_033459285.1 Clamator glandarius | reverse complement strand
CCCAGGACGCTTCTAAAAACTTCCAAACCCTTCTAGAGCCCCCCAGGACCCTTCTAAAAGCCCCCAGACCCTTCTAGAGGCCCCAGGGCCCTTCTTAAGCCCCCCCGTCCCTTCTAGAGCACACCAGGACCCGTCTAAAAGCCTCTAGACCCTTCTAGAGCACTCCAGGACCTTTCCAAAAGCACCCAGACCCTTCTAGAGGCTCCCCGGACCCTTATAAAAGCACCCAGACCCTTCCAGAGCCTCCCAGGACCCTTCTAAAAGCCACCAGACCCTTCTAGAGACCCCCAGGACCCTTCTAAAAGCACCCAGACCCTTCTAGACCCTCCCCGGATCATTCTAAAAGACCCCAGACCCTTCTAGAGCCCCCTAGGATCCTTCAAAAAGCACCCAGACCCTTCTAGACCGTCCCTGATCATTCTAAAAGCCCCCAGACCCTTCTAGAGCCCCCCAGGATCATTCTAAAACCCCCTGACCCTTCTAGAGCCCCCTAGGACCCATCTAAAAGCACCCAGACCCTTCTAGAGACCCCCAGGACCCTTCTAAAAGCCCCCAGACCGTTCTAGACCCCCCCAGGACCCTTCTACAAGCACCCAGACCCTTCTAGAGCCGCCTAGGATCCTTCAAAAAGCATAAAGTCCCTTCTAGACCGTCCCCGGATCATTCTAAAAGCCCCCAGACCCTTCTAGAGCCCCCCAGGACCCTTCTAATAGCCCCCAGACCCGTCTAGGGCCACCAGGACCCTTCTAAATGTCCCCAGACACTTCCAGAGCCTCACAGGTCCCTTCTAAACGCCCCCAGACCCTTCTAGAGGCCCCCAGGACCCTTCTAAAAGCCTCTAGACCCTTCTAGAGCCCCCCAGGACCCTTCTAAAAGCACCCAGAACCTTCTAGAGCCCCCCAAGACCCTTCTACAAGCCCCAAGACCCTTCTAGATTATCCCAGGACCCTTCTAAAAGCACCCAGACCCATCTAGAGCCTCCCAGGACCCTTCTATAAGCCCCCAGACCCTTCTAGAGACTCCCAGGTCCCTTCTAAAAGCCCCCAGACCCTTCTAGAGCCACCCTGGACCATTCTAAAAGCCCCCAGACCCTTCTAGAGCACCCCAGGACCCTTCTAAAAGCCCCTAGACCCTTCTAGAGCGCTCCAGGACCCTTCTAAAAGCCCCCAGACCCTTCTAGAGGACCCCAGGACACTTCTGAAAGCCAGCAGAACATTCTAGAGTCACCCAGGACCCTTCTAAAGGCACCCAGACCCTTCTAGAGACACCCAGGACCCTTCTGAAAGCCCCCAGAACCTTCTAGAGCCCTCCAGGACCCTTCTAAAAGCCCCCAGACCCTTCTAGAGAATCCGAGGACCCTTCTAAAATTCCCCAGACCCTTCTAGAGCCCCCCCGGACCCTTCTAAAAGCCCCCAGACCCTTCTAGAGCCCCCCAGGACCCTTCTAAAAGGCCGCAGAAACTTCTAGACCCTCTCCGGATAATTCTAAAAGCCCCCAGACACTTCTAGAGATCCCCAGGACCATTCTAAAAGGCCCCAGACCCTTCTATAGCACCCCAGGACCCTTCTAAAAGACCCCAGACCATTCTAGAGCCCCCCAGGGCCCCTCTTAAGGCACCCCGTCCCTTCTAGAGCAGCCCAGGACCCTTCTAAAAGTAACCAGACCCTTCCAGATCAACCCAGGACCCTTCTAAAAGACCCCAGACCCTTCTAGAGCCCCCCCGGACCCTTCTAAAAGCCCCTAGACCCTTCTAGAGGCCCCCCGGACCCTTCTGAAAGCCCCCAGAACCTTCTAGAGCCCCACAGGACCCTTCTAAAAGCACCCAGACATTTCTACAGACCCCGAGGACCCTATAAAAGCCTACAGACCCTTCTAGAGACCCCCAGGACACTTCTAAAAGCCCCCAGACCCTTCTAGAGCCCCCCAGGACCATTCTAAAAGCCCCCAGACCATTCTAGACCCTCCCCGGATTCTTCTAAAAGCCCCCAGACCCTTCTAGAGCATCCCAGGACCCTTCTAAAAGCCCCCAGACCCTTCTAGAGGCCCCCAGGACCATTCTAAAAGAACCCAGACCCTTTTAGAGCCCCCCGGTACCCTTCTAAAAGCACCCAGACCCTTCTAGATTCCCCCAGGACCCTTCTGAAAGCCCCCAGACC
Source organism: Clamator glandarius (assembly GCA_033459285.1). Lineage (NCBI taxonomy): Eukaryota > Metazoa > Chordata > Aves > Cuculiformes > Cuculidae > Clamator > Clamator glandarius. Next base: position 18,976 of record JAUNZM010002069.1, on the reverse strand, counting down.
CTTCTACAGACCCCCAGGACCCTATAAAAGCCCCCAGACTCTTCTAGAGCACCCCAGGACGCTTCTAAAAGCACCCAGACCCTTCTAGAGCCCCCCGGACCCATTTAAAATCCTCCAGACCCTTATACAGCCCCCCAGGACCCTTCTAAAAGACACCAGACAATTTTAGAGGCCCCAGGGCCCCTCTTAAGCCCCCCCGTACCTTCTAGAGCACACTAGGACCCTTCTAAAAGCCCCCAGACCCTTCTAGAGCCCCCCAGGACCCTTCTAAAAGACCCCAGACCCTTCTAGAGGCCCCCACGACCCTTCTGAAAGCCCCCAGATCCTTCTAGAGCCCCACAGGACCCTTCTAAAAGCACCCAGACCCTTCTACAGACCCCCAGAACAGTATAAAAGAACCCAGACCCTTCTAGAGCCCCCCAGGACCCTTCTAAAAGCCCCCAGACCCTTTTAGAGCCCCCAGGACGCTTCTAAAAACTTCCAAACCCTTGTAGAGCCCCCCAGGACCCTTCTAAAAGCCCCCAGACCCTTCTAGAGGCCCCAGGGCCCTTCTTAAGCCCCCCCGTCCCTTCTAGAGCACACCAGGACTCGTCTAAAAGCCTCTAGACCCTTCTAGAGCACTCCAGGACCTTTCCAAAAGCACCCAGACCCTTCTAGAGGCTCCCCGGACCCTTATAAAAGCACCCAGACCCTTCCAGAGCCTCCCAGGACCCTTCTAAAAGCCACCAGACCCTTCTAGAGACCCCCAGGACCCTTCTAAAAGCACCCAGACCCTTCTAGACCCTCCCCGGATCATTCTAAAAGCCCCCAGACCCTTCTAGAGCCCCCTAGGATCCTTCAAAAAGCACCCAGACCCTTCTAGACCGTCCCCTGATCATTCTAAAAGCCCCCAGACCCTTCTAGAGCCCCCCAGGATCATTCTAAAACCCCCTGACCCTTCTAGAGCCCCCTAGGACCCATCTAAAAGCACCCAGACCCTTCTAGAGACCCCCAGGACCCTTCTAAAAGCCCCCAGACCGTTCTAGACCCCCCCAGGACCCTTCTACAAGCACCCAGACCCTTCTAGAGCCGCCTAGGATCCTTCAAAAAGCATAAAGTCCCTTCTAGACCGTCCCCGGATCATTCTAAAAGCCCCCAGACCCTTCTAGAGCCCCCCAGGACCCTTCTAATAGCCCCCAGACCCGTCTAGGGGCCACCAGGACCCTTCTAAATGTCCCCAGACACTTCCAGAGCCTCACAGGTCCCTTCTAAACGCCCCCAGACCCTTCTAGAGGCCCCCAGGACCCTTCTAAAAGCCTCTAGACCCTTCTAGAGCCCCCCAGGACCCTTCTAAAAGCACCCAGACCCTTCTAGAGCCTCCCAGGACCATTCTAAAAGCACCCAGACCCTTCTAGAGCCCCCCAGGACCCTTCTAAAAGACCCCAGACCCTTCTAGAGCCGCCTAGGATCCTTCAAAAAGCATAAAGTCCCTTCTAGACCGTCCCCGGATCATTCTAAAAGCCCCCAGACCCTTCTAGAGCCCCTCAGGACCCTTCTAAATGCCCCCAGACCCTTCTAGAGCACCCCAGGACCCATCTAAAAGCCCCCAGATCCTTCTAGAGCACCCCAGGACCCTTCTAAAAGCACCCAGACCCTTCCAGAGCCCCCCAGGACCATTCTAAAAGCTCCCAGACCCTTCTAGAGGCCCCCAGGACCCTTCTAAAAGCTCCCAGACCCTTCTAGAGCCCCCCAGGACCCTTCTACAAGGCCCCAGACCCTTCTAAAAGCACCCAGACCCTTCTAGAGGCCCCCAGGACCCGTCTAAAAGCCTCTAGGCCCTTCTAGAGCCCCCCAGGACCTTTCTAAAATCACCCAGACCCTTCTAGAGGCTCCCCGGACCCTTATAAAAGCACTCCGACCATTCTAGAGCCTCCCAGTACCCTTCTAAAAGCAACCAGACCCTTCTAGAGAACCCCAGGACCCTTCTAAAAGCCCCCAGACCCATCTAGACCCTTCCCGTTTCCTTCTAAAAGACCCCAGACCCTTCTAGAGCCCCCTAGGATACTTCAAAAAGCCCCCAGACCCTTCTAGACCGTCCCCGGATCATTCTAAAAGCCCCCAGACCCTTCTAGAGCCCCCCAGGATCATTCTAAAAGCCCCCAGACCCTTCTAGAGCCCCCTAGGACCCATCTAAAAGCCCCCAGACCCTTCTAGACCCTCCCCGGATCCTTCTACAAGCCCCCAGACCCTTCTAGAGTCCCCCAGGATCATTCTAAAAGCCCCCAGACCCTTCTAGAGGCCCCCAGTACCCTTCTAAAAGCCCCTAGACCCTTCTAGAGTCCCCCAGGACCCTTCTAAATGCCCCCAGACCCTTCAAGAGGCACCCAGGGCCCCTCTTAGGGAACCCAGTCCCTTCTAGAGCACCCCAGGACCCTTCTAAAAGTCCCCAGACCCTTCTAGAGCCCCCCGGGCCCCTTCTAAAAGACCCCAGACCCTTCTAGAGGACCAAAGGACCCTTCTGAAAGCCAGCAGAACATTCTAGAGTCACCCAGGACCCTTCTAAAGGCACCCAGACCCTTCTAGAGCCCCCCAGGACCCTTCTAAAAGCGCCCAGACCCTTCTAGAGACCCCCAGGACCCTTCTGAAAGCCCCCAGAACCTTCTAGAGCCCTCCAGGACCCTTCTAAAAGAACCCAGACCCTTCTAGAGCATACGAGGACCCTTCTAAAATTACCCAGACCCTTCTAGAGCAACCCAGGACACTTCTAAAAGCACCCAGACTCTTCTAGAGCCACCCCGAACCCTTCTAAAAGCACCCAGACCCTTCTAGAGCAACCCAGGACCCTTCTAAAAGCACCCAGAACCTTCTAGAGCCCCCCAAGACCCTTCTACAAGCCCCAAGACCCTTCTAGATTATCCCAGGACCCTTCTAAAAGCACCCAGACCCATCTAGAGCCTCCCAGGACCCTTCTATAAGCCCCCAGACCCTTCTAGAGACTCCCAGGTCCCTTCTAAAAGCCCCCAGACCCTTCTAGAGCCACCCTGGACCATTCTAAAAGCCCCCAGACCCTTCTAGAGACTCCCAGGACGCTTCTAAAAGCCCCCAGACCATTCTAGAGCACCCCAGGACCCTTCTAAAAGCCCCTAGACCCTTCTAGAGCGCTCCAGGACCCTTCTAAAAGCCCCCAGACCCTTCTAGAGGACCCCAGGACCCTTCTGAAAGCCAGCAGAACATTCTAGAGTCACCCAGGACCCTTCTAAAGGCACCCAGACCCTTCTAGAGACACCCAGGACCCTTCTGAAAGCCCCCAGAACCTTCTAGAGCCCTCCAGGACCCTTCTAAAAGCCCCCAGACCCTTCTAGAGAATCCGAGGACCCTTCTAAAATTCCCCAGACCCTTCTAGAGCCCCCCCGGACCCTTCTAAAAGCCCCCAGACCCTTCTATACCCCCCAGGACCTTTCTAAAAGCACCCAGACCCTTCTAGAGCCTCCCAGTACCCTTCTAAAAGAAACCAGACCCTTCTAGAGAACACCAGGACCCTTCTAAAAGCCCCCAGACCCTTCTAGACCCTCCCCGGATCCTTCTAAAAGCCCCCAGACCCTTCTAGAGCCCCCCAGGATCATTGTAAAAGCCCCCAGACCCTTCTAGAGCCCCCTAGGACCCATCTAAAAGCCCTCAGACCCTTCTAGAGGCCCCTAGGACCATTCTAAAAGCCCCCAGACCCTTCTAGACCCTCCCCGGATCCTTCGAAAAGACCCCAGACCCTTCTAGAGACCCCCAGGATCATTCTAAAAGACCCCAGACCCTTCTAGACCCCCCAGTACCCTTCTAAAAGACCCCAGACCCTTCAAGAGGCACCCAGGGCCCCTCTTAATGAACCCCGTCCCTTCTAGAGCACCCCAGGACCCTTCTAAAAGTCCCCAGACCCTTCTAGAGCCACCCCGGACTATATAAAAAACCCCAGACCTTCTAGAGGACCCCAGGACCATTCTGAAAGCCAGCAGAACATTCTAGAGTAACCCATGACCCTTCTAAAGGCACCCAGACCCTTCTAGAGCCCCCCAGGACCCTTCTAAAAGGGCCCAGACCCTTCTAGATCATCCGAGGACCCTTCTAAAATTCCCCAGACCCTTCTAGAGCACCCCAGGACATTTCTAAAAGCACCCAGACCCTTCTAGAGCCACCCAGGACCTTTCTAAAACCCCCAGACCCTTCTAGAGCCTCCCAGGACCCTTCTAAAAGCCCCCAGACCCTTCTAGAGCACCCCAGGACCCTTCTAAAAGCCCCCAGACCTATCTAGAGCCACCCAGGACCATTCTAAAAGCCCCCAGACCCTTCTAGAGCCACCCAGGACCCTTCTGAAAGCCAGCAGAACATTCTAGAGTCACCCAGGACCCTTCTAAAGGCACCCAGACCCTTCCAGAGCCCCTCAGGACCCTTCTAAAAGCCCCCAGACCCTTCTAGAGACCCCCAGGACCCTTCTGAAAGCCCCCAGACCTTTCTATAGCACCCCAGGACCCTTCTAAAAGCCCCCAGACCCTTCTAGAGAATCCGAGGACCCTTCTAAAATTACCCAGACCCTTCTAGAGCCCCCCCGGACCCTTCTAAAAGCCCCCAGACCCTTCTAGAGCCCCCCAGGACCCTTCTAAAAGCGCCCAGACCCTTCTAGAGCATCCGAGGACCCTTCTAAAATTCCCCAGACCCTTCTAGAGCACCCCAGGACATTTCTAAAAGCACCCAGACCCTTTTAGAGCCCCCCCGGACCCTTCTAAAAGCCCCCAGACCCTTCTAGAGCCACCCAGGACCCTTCTAAAAGCACCCAGAACCTTCTAGAGACCCCAGGACCTTTCTACAAGCCCCAAGACCCTTCTAGAGCATCCCAGGACCCTTCTAAAAGCACCCAGACCCATCTAGAGCCTCCCAGGACCCTTCTAAAAGCACCCAGACCCTTCTAGAGACACCCAGGACCCTTCGAAAAGCCCCCAGACCGTTCTAGAGCCACCCAGGACCTTTCTAAAAGCCCCCAGACCCTTCTAGAGCCTCCCAGGACCCTTCTAAAAGACCCCAGACCCTTCTAGAGCACCCCAGGACCCTTCTAAAAGCCCCCAGACCCTTCTAGAGCCACCCAGGACCCTTCTAAAAGCCCCCAGACCCTTCTAGAGCCACCCAGGACCCTTCTGAAAGCCAGCAGAACATTCTAGAGTCACCCAGGACCCTTCTAAAGGCACCCAGACCCTTCCAGAGCCCCTCAGGACCTTTCTAAAAGCCCCCAGACCCTTCTAGAGACCCCCAGGACCCTTCTGAAAGCCCCCAGACCTTTCTATAGCACCCCAGGACCCTTCTAAAAGCCCCCAGACCCTTCTAGAGAATCCGAGGACCCTTCTAAAATTCCCCAGACCCTTCTAGAGCCCCCCCGGACCCTTCTAAAAGCCCCCAGACCCTTCTAGAGCCACCCAGGACCATTCTAAAAGCCCCCAGACCATTCTAGAGCCCCCCAGGACCCTTCTAAAAGCCCCCAGACCCTTCTAGAGACACCCAGGACCCTTCTGAAAGCCCCCAGAACATTCTAGATCCCCCCAGGACCCTTCTAAAAGCCCCCAGACCCTTCTAGAGCATCCGAGGACCCTTCTAAAAGCCCCCAGACCCTTCTAGAGGCCCCTAGGAACCTTCTAAAAGCCCCCAGAACCCTCTAGAGCCACCCAGGACTCTTCTAAAAGCACCCAGACCCTTCTAGAGCCTCCCAGGACCCTTCTAAAAGTACCCAGACCCTTCTAGAGCCCCCCAGGACCATTCTAAAGGCCACCCAGACCTTTCTAGACCCTCCCTGGATCATTCTAAATGCCCCTAGACCCTTCTAGAGGACCCCAGGGCCATTCTGAAAGCCAGCAGAACATTCTAGAGTCACCCAGGACCCATCTAAAGGCACCCAGACCCTTCTAGAGCCCCCCAGGACCCTTCTAAAAGCGCCCAGACCCTTCTAGAGCATCCGAGGACCCTTCTAAAATTCCCCAGACCCTTCTAGAGCACCCCAGGACATTTCTAAAAGCACCCAGACCCTTCTAGAGCCCCCCCGGACCCTTCTAAAAGCCCCCGGACCCTTCTAGAGACACCCAGGACCCTTCTAACAGCACCCAGAACCTTCTAGAGACCCCAGGACCCTTCTACAAGCACCAAGACCCTTCTAGAGCATCCCAGGACCCTTCTAAAAGCACCCAGACCCATCTAGAGCCTCCCAGGACCCTTCTAAAAGCACCCAGACCCTTCTAGAGACACCCAGGACCCTTCGAAAAGCCCCCAGACCCTTCTAGAGCCACCCAGGACCTTTCTAAAAGACCCCAGACCCTTCTAGAGCCACCCAGGACCCTTCTGAAAGCCAGCAGAACATTCTAGAGTCACCCAGGACCCTTCTAAAGGCACCCAGACCCTTCTAGAGCCCCCCAGGACCCTTCTAAAAGCGCCCAGACCCTTCTAGAGACCCCCAGGACCCTTCTGAAAGCCCCCAGAACCTTCTAGAGCCCTCCAGGACCCTTCTAAAAGAACCCAGACCCTTCTAGAGCATACGAGGACCCTTCTAAAATTACCCAGACCCTTCTAGAGCAACCCAGGACACTTCTAAAAGCACCCAGACTCTTCTAGAGCCACCCCGAACCCTTCTAAAAGCACCCAGACCCTTCTAGAGCAACCCAGGACCCTTCTAAAAGCACCCAGAACCTTCTAGAGCCCCCCAAGACCCTTCTACAAGCCCCAAGACCCTTCTAGATTATCCCAGGACCCTTCTAAAAGCACCCAGACCCATCTAGAGCCTCCCAGGACCCTTCTATAAGCCCCCAGACCCTTCTAGAGACTCCCAGGTCCCTTCTAAAAGCCCCCAGACCCTTCTAGAGCCACCCTGGACCATTCTAAAAGCCCCCAGACCCTTCTAGAGACTCCCAGGACGCTTCTAAAAGCCCCCAGACCATTCTAGAGCACCCCAGGACCCTTCTAAAAGCCCCTAGACCCTTCTAGAGCGCTCCAGGACCCTTCTAAAAGCCCCCAGACCCTTCTAGAGGACCCCAGGACCCTTCTGAAAGCCAGCAGAACATTCTAGAGTCACCCAGGACCCTTCTAAAGGCACCCAGACCCTTCTAGAGACACCCAGGACCCTTCTGAAAGCCCCCAGAACCTTCTAGAGCCCTCCAGGACCCTTCTAAAAGCCCCCAGACCCTTCTAGAGAATCCGAGGACCCTTCTAAAATTCCCCAGACCCTTCTAGAGCCCCCCCGGACCCTTCTAAAAGCCCCCAGACCCTTCTATACCCCCCAGGACCTTTCTAAAAGCACCCAGACCCTTCTAGAGCCTCCCAGTACCCTTCTAAAAGAAACCAGACCCTTCTAGAGAACACCAGGACCCTTCTAAAAGCCCCCAGACCCTTCTAGACCCTCCCCGGATCCTTCTAAAAGCCCCCAGACCCTTCTAGAGCCCCCCAGGATCATTGTAAAAGCCCCCAGACCCTTCTAGAGCCCCCTAGGACCCATCTAAAAGCCCTCAGACCCTTCTAGAGGCCCCTAGGACCATTCTAAAAGCCCCCAGACCCTTCTAGACCCTCCCCGGATCCTTCGAAAAGACCCCAGACCCTTCTAGAGACCCCCAGGATCATTCTAAAAGACCCCAGACCCTTCTAGACCCCCCAGTACCCTTCTAAAAGACCCCAGACCCTTCAAGAGGCACCCAGGGCCCCTCTTAATGAACCCCGTCCCTTCTAGAGCACCCCAGGACCCTTCTAAAAGTCCCCAGACCCTTCTAGAGCCACCCCGGACTATATAAAAAACCCCAGACCTTCTAGAGGACCCCAGGACCATTCTGAAAGCCAGCAGAACATTCTAGAGTAACCCATGACCCTTCTAAAGGCACCCAGACCCTTCTAGAGCCCCCCAGGACCCTTCTAAAAGGGCCCAGACCCTTCTAGATCATCCGAGGACCCTTCTAAAATTCCCCAGACCCTTCTAGAGCACCCCAGGACATTTCTAAAAGCACCCAGACCCTTCTAGAGCCACCCAGGACCTTTCTAAAACCCCCAGACCCTTCTAGAGCCTCCCAGGACCCTTCTAAAAGCCCCCAGACCCTTCTAGAGCACCCCAGGACCCTTCTAAAAGCCCCCAGACCTATCTAGAGCCACCCAGGACCATTCTAAAAGCCCCCAGACCCTTCTAGAGCCACCCAGGACCCTTCTGAAAGCCAGCAGAACATTCTAGAGTCACCCAGGACCCTTCTAAAGGCACCCAGACCCTTCCAGAGCCCCTCAGGACCCTTCTAAAAGCCCCCAGACCCTTCTAGAGACCCCCAGGACCCTTCTGAAAGCCCCCAGACCTTTCTATAGCACCCCAGGACCCTTCTAAAAGCCCCCAGACCCTTCTAGAGAATCCGAGGACCCTTCTAAAATTACCCAGACCCTTCTAGAGCCCCCCCGGACCCTTCTAAAAGCCCCCAGACCCTTCTAGAGCCCCCCAGGACCCTTCTAAAAGCGCCCAGACCCTTCTAGAGCATCCGAGGACCCTTCTAAAATTCCCCAGACCCTTCTAGAGCACCCCAGGACATTTCTAAAAGCACCCAGACCCTTTTAGAGCCCCCCCGGACCCTTCTAAAAGCCCCCAGACCCTTCTAGAGCCACCCAGGACCCTTCTAAAAGCACCCAGAACCTTCTAGAGACCCCAGGACCTTTCTACAAGCCCCAAGACCCTTCTAGAGCATCCCAGGACCCTTCTAAAAGCACCCAGACCCATCTAGAGCCTCCCAGGACCCTTCTAAAAGCACCCAGACCCTTCTAGAGACACCCAGGACCCTTCGAAAAGCCCCCAGACCGTTCTAGAGCCACCCAGGACCTTTCTAAAAGCCCCCAGACCCTTCTAGAGCCTCCCAGGACCCTTCTAAAAGACCCCAGACCCTTCTAGAGCACCCCAGGACCCTTCTAAAAGCCCCCAGACCCTTCTAGAGCCACCCAGGACCCTTCTAAAAGCCCCCAGACCCTTCTAGAGCCACCCAGGACCCTTCTGAAAGCCAGCAGAACATTCTAGAGTCACCCAGGACCCTTCTAAAGGCACCCAGACCCTTCCAGAGCCCCTCAGGACCCTTCTAAAAGCCCCCAGACCCTTCTAGAGACCCCCAGGACCCTTCTGAAAGCCCCCAGACCTTTCTATAGCACCCCAGGACCCTTCTAAAAGCCCCCAGACCCTTCTAGAGAATCCGAGGACCCTTCTAAAATTCCCCAGACCCTTCTAGAGCCCCCCCGGACCCTTCTAAAAGCCCCCAGACCCTTCTAGAGCCACCCAGGACCATTCTAAAAGCCCCCAGACCATTCTAGAGCCCCCCAGGACCCTTCTAAAAGCCCCCAGACCCTTCTAGAGACACCCAGGACCCTTCTGAAAGCCCCCAGAACATTCTAGATCCCCCCAGGACCCTTCTAAAAGCCCCCAGACCCTTCTAGAGCATCCGAGGACCCTTCTAAAAGCCCCCAGACCCTTCTAGAGGCCCCTAGGAACCTTCTAAAAGCCCCCAGAACCCTCTAGAGCCACCCAGGACTCTTCTAAAAGCACCCAGACCCTTCTAGAGCCTCCCAGGACCCTTCTAAAAGTACCCAGACCCTTCTAGAGCCCCCCAGGACCATTCTAAAGGCCACCCAGACCTTTCTAGACCCTCCCTGGATCATTCTAAATGCCCCTAGACCCTTCTAGAGGACCCCAGGGCCATTCTGAAAGCCAGCAGAACATTCTAGAGTCACCCAGGACCCATCTAAAGGCACCCAGACCCTTCTAGAGCCCCCCAGGACCCTTCTAAAAGCGCCCAGACCCTTCTAGAGCATCCGAGGACCCTTCTAAAATTCCCCAGACCCTTCTAGAGCACCCCAGGACATTTCTAAAAGCACCCAGACCCTTCTAGAGCCCCCCCGGACCCTTCTAAAAGCCCCCGGACCCTTCTAGAGACACCCAGGACCCTTCTAACAGCACCCAGAACCTTCTAGAGACCCCAGGACCCTTCTACAAGCACCAAGACCCTTCTAGAGCATCCCAGGACCCTTCTAAAAGCACCCAGACCCATCTAGAGCCTCCCAGGACCCTTCTAAAAGCACCCAGACCCTTCTAGAGACACCCAGGACCCTTCGAAAAGCCCCCAGACCCTTCTAGAGCCACCCAGGACCTTTCTAAAAGACCCCAGACCCTTCTAGAGCCACCCAGGACCCTTCTGAAAGCCAGCAGAACATTCTAGAGTCACCCAGGACCCTTCTAAAGGCACCCAGACCCTTCTAGAACCCCCCAGGACCCTTCTAAAAGCCCCCAGACCCTTCTAGAGACCCCCAGGACCCTTCTGAAAGCCCCCAGAACCTTCTATAGCACCCCAGGACCCTTCTAAAAGCCCCCAGACCCTTCTAGAGAATCCTAGGACCCTTCTAAAATTCCCCAGACCCTTCTAGAGCCCCCCCCGGACCCTTCTAAAAGCCCCCAGACCCTTCTAGAGCCTCCCAGGACCATTCTAAAAGCCCCCAGACCATTCTAGAGCCCCCCATTACCCTTCTAAAAGCCCCCAGACCCTTCTAGAGACCCCCCAGGACCCTTCTGAAAGCCCCCAGAACATTCTAGATCCCCCCAGGACCCTTCTAAAAGCCCCCAGACCCTTCTAGAGGCCCCTAGGACCCTTCTAAAAGCCCCCAGAACCCTCTAGAGCCACCCAGGACTCTTCTAAAAGCACCCAGACCCTTCTAGAGCCCCCCAGGACCCTTCTAAAAGACCCCAGACCCTTCTAGAGCCGCCTAGGATCCTTCAAAAAGCATAAAGTCCCTTCTAGACCGTCCCCGGATCATTCTAAAAGCCCCCAGACCCTTCTAGAGCCCCTCAGGACCCTTCTAAATGCCCCCAGACCCTTCTAGAGCACCCCAGGACCCATCTAAAAGCCCCCAGATCCTTCTAGAGCACCCCAGGACCCTTCTAAAAGCCCCCAGACCCTTCCAGAGCCCCCCAGGACCATTCTAAAAGCTCCCAGACCCTTCTAGAGGCCCCCAGGACCCTTCTAAAAGCCCCCAGACCCTTCTAGAGCCCCCCAGGACCCTTCTACAAGCCCCCAGACCCTTCTAAAAGCACCCAGACCCTTCTAGAGGCCCCCAGGACCCGTCTAAAAGCCTCTAGGCCCTTCTAGAGCCCCCCAGGACCTTTCTAAAATCACCCAGACCTCTAGAGGCTCCCCGGACCCTTATAAAAGCACTCCGACCATTCTAGAGCCTCCCAGTACCCTTCTAAAAGCAACCAGACCCTTCTAGAGAACCCCAGGACCCTTCTAAAAGCCCCCAGACCCATCTAGACCCTTCCCGTTTCCTTCTAAAAGACCCCAGACCCTTCTAGAGCCCCCTAGGATACTTCAAAAAGCCCCCAGACCCTTCTAGACCGTCCCCGGATCATTCTAAAAGCCCCCAGACCCTTCTAGAGCCCCCCAGGATCATTCTAAAAGCCCCCAGACCCTTCTAGAGCCCCCTAGGACCCATCTAAAAGCCCCCAGACCCTTCTAGACCCTCCCCGGATCCTTCTACAAGCCCCCAGACCCTTCTAGAGTCCCCCAGGATCATTCTAAAAGCCCCCAGACCCTTCTAGAGGCCCCCAGTACCCTTCTAAAAGCCCCTAGACCCTTCTAGAGTCCCCCAGGACCCTTCTAAATGCCCCCAGACCCTTCAAGAGGCACCCAGGGCCCCTCTTAGGGAACCCAGTCCCTTCTAGAGCACCCCAGGACCCTTCTAAAAGTCCCCAGACCCTTCTAGAGCCCCCCGGGCCCCTTCTAAAAGACCCCAGACCCTTCTAGAGGACCAAAGGACCCTTCTGAAAGCCAGCAGAACATTCTAGAGTCACCCAGGACCCTTCTAAAGGCACCCAGACCCTTCTAGAGCCCCCCAGGACCCTTCTAAAAGCGCCCAGACCCTTCTAGAGACCCCCAGGACCCTTCTGAAAGCCCCCAGAACCTTCTAGAGCCCTCCAGGACCCTTCTAAAAGAACCCAGACCCTTCTAGAGCATACGAGGACCCTTCTAAAATTACCCAGACCCTTCTAGAGCAACCCAGGACACTTCTAAAAGCACCCAGACTCTTCTAGAGCCACCCCGAACCCTTCTAAAAGCACCCAGACCCTTCTAGAGCAACCCAGGACCCTTCTAAAAGCACCCAGAACCTTCTAGAGCCCCCCAAGACCCTTCTACAAGCCCCAAGACCCTTCTAGATTATCCCAGGACCCTTCTAAAAGCACCCAGACCCATCTAGAGCCTCCCAGGACCCTTCTATAAGCCCCCAGACCCTTCTAGAGACTCCCAGGTCCCTTCTAAAAGCCCCCAGACCCTTCTAGAGCCACCCTGGACCATTCTAAAAGCCCCCAGACCCTTCTAGAGACTCCCAGGACGCTTCTAAAAGCCCCCAGACCATTCTAGAGCACCCCAGGACCCTTCTAAAAGCCCCTAGACCCTTCTAGAGCGCTCCAGGACCCTTCTAAAAGCCCCCAGACCCTTCTAGAGGACCCCAGGACCCTTCTGAAAGCCAGCAGAACATTCTAGAGTCACCCAGGACCCTTCTAAAGGCACCCAGACCCTTCTAGAGACACCCAGGACCCTTCTGAAAGCCCCCAGAACCTTCTAGAGCCCTCCAGGACCCTTCTAAAAGCCCCCAGACCCTTCTAGAGAATCCGAGGACCCTTCTAAAATTCCCCAGACCCTTCTAGAGCCCCCCCGGACCCTTCTAAAAGCCCCCAGACCCTTCTATACCCCCCAGGACCTTTCTAAAAGCACCCAGACCCTTCTAGAGCCTCCCAGTACCCTTCTAAAAGAAACCAGACCCTTCTAGAGAACACCAGGACCCTTCTAAAAGCCCCCAGACCCTTCTAGACCCTCCCCGGATCCTTCTAAAAGCCCCCAGACCCTTCTAGAGCCCCCCAGGATCATTGTAAAAGCCCCCAGACCCTTCTAGAGCCCCCTAGGACCCATCTAAAAGCCCTCAGACCCTTCTAGAGGCCCCTAGGACCATTCTAAAAGCCCCCAGACCCTTCTAGACCCTCCCCGGATCCTTCGAAAAGACCCCAGACCCTTCTAGAGACCCCCAGGATCATTCTAAAAGACCCCAGACCCTTCTAGACCCCCCAGTACCCTTCTAAAAGACCCCAGACCCTTCAAGAGGCACCCAGGGCCCCTCTTAATGAACCCCGTCCCTTCTAGAGCACCCCAGGACCCTTCTAAAAGTCCCCAGACCCTTCTAGAGCCACCCCGGAATATATAAAAAACCCCAGACCTTCTAGAGGACCCCAGGACCATTCTGAAAGCCAGCAGAACATTCTAGAGTAACCCATGACCCTTCTAAAGGCACCCAGACCCTTCTAGAGCCCCCCAGGACCCTTCTAAAAGGGCCCAGACCCTTCTAGATCATCCGAGGACCCTTCTAAAATTCCCCAGACCCTTCTAGAGCACCCCAGGACATTTCTAAAAGCACCCAGACCCTTCTAGAGCCACCCAGGACCTTTCTAAAACCCCCAGACCCTTCTAGAGCCTCCCAGGACCCTTCTAAAAGCCCCCAGACCCTTCTAGAGCACCCCAGGACCCTTCTAAAAGCCCCCAGACCTATCTAGAGCCACCCAGGACCATTCTAAAAGCCCCCAGACCCTTCTAGAGCCACCCAGGACCCTTCTGAAAGCCAGCAGAACATTCTAGAGTCACCCAGGACCCTTCTAAAGGCACCCAGACCCTTCCAGAGCCCCTCAGGACCCTTCTAAAAGCCCCCAGACCCTTCTAGAGACCCCCAGGACCCTTCTGAAAGCCCCCAGACCTTTCTATAGCACCCCAGGACCCTTCTAAAAGCCCCCAGACCCTTCTAGAGAATCCGAGGACCCTTCTAAAATTACCCAGACCCTTCTAGAGCCCCCCCGGACCCTTCTAAAAGTCCCCAGACCCTTCTAGAGCCCCCCAGGACCCTTCTAAAAGCGCCCAGACCCTTCTAGAGCATCCGAGGACCCTTCTAAAATTCCCCAGACCCTTCTAGAGCACCCCAGGACATTTCTAAAAGCACCCAGACCCTTTTAGAGCCCCCCCGGACCCTTCTAAAAGCCCCCAGACCCTTCTAGAGCCACCCAGGACCCTTCTAAAAGCACCCAGAACCTTCTAGAGACCCCAGGACCTTTCTACAAGCCCCAAGACCCTTCTAGAGCATCCCAGGACCCTTCTAAAAGCACCCAGACCCATCTAGAGCCTCCCAGGACCCTTCTAAAAGCACCCAGACCCTTCTAGAGACACCCAGGACCCTTCGAAAAGCCCCCAGACCGTTCTAGAGCCACCCAGGACCTTTCTAAAAGCCCCCAGACCCTTCTAGAGCCTCCCAGGACCCTTCTAAAAGACCCCAGACCCTTCTAGAGCACCCCAGGACCCTTCTAAAAGCCCCCAGACCCTTCTAGAGCCACCCAGGACCCTTCTAAAAGCCCCCAGACCCTTCTAGAGCCACCCAGGACCCTTCTGAAAGCCAGCAGAACATTCTAGAGTCACCCAGGACCCTTCTAAAGGCACCCAGACCCTTCCAGAGCCCCTCAGGACCCTTCTAAAAGCCCCCAGACCCTTCTAGAGACCCCCAGGACCCTTCTGAAAGCCCCCAGACCTTTCTATAGCACCCCAGGACCCTTCTAAAAGCCCCCAGACCCTTCTAGAGAATCCGAGGACCCTTCTAAAATTCCCCAGACCCTTCTAGAGCCCCCCCGGACCCTTCTAAAAGCCCCCAGACCCTTCTAGAGCCACCCAGGACCATTCTAAAAGCCCCCAGACCATTCTAGAGCCCCCCAGGACCCTTCTAAAAGCCCCCAGACCCTTCTAGAGACACCCAGGACCCTTCTGAAAGCCCCCAGAACATTCTAGATCCCCCCAGGACCCTTCTAAAAGCCCCCAGACCCTTCTAGAGCATCCGAGGACCCTTCTAAAAGCCCCCAGACCCTTCTAGAGGCCCCTAGGAACCTTCTAAAAGCCCCCAGAACCCTCTAGAGCCACCCAGGACTCTTCTAAAAGCACCCAGACCCTTCTAGAGCCTCCCAGGACCCTTCTAAAAGTACCCAGACCCTTCTAGAGCCCCCCAGGACCATTCTAAAGGCCACCCAGACCTTTCTAGACCCTCCCTGGATCATTCTAAATGCCCCTAGACCCTTCTAGAGGACCCCAGGGCCATTCTGAAAGCCAGCAGAACATTCTAGAGTCACCCAGGACCCATCTAAAGGCACCCAGACCCTTCTAGAGCCCCCCAGGACCCTTCTAAAAGCGCCCAGACCCTTCTAGAGCATCCGAGGACCCTTCTAAAATTCCCCAGACCCTTCTAGAGCACCCCAGGACATTTCTAAAAGCACCCAGACCCTTCTAGAGCCCCCCCGGACCCTTCTAAAAGCCCCCGGACCCTTCTAGAGACACCCAGGACCCTTCTAACAGCACCCAGAACCTTCTAGAGACCCCAGGACCCTTCTACAAGCACCAAGACCCTTCTAGAGCATCCCAGGACCCTTCTAAAAGCACCCAGACCCATCTAGAGCCTCCCAGGACCCTTCTAAAAGCACCCAGACCCTTCTAGAGACACCCAGGACCCTTCGAAAAGCCCCCAGACCCTTCTAGAGCCACCCAGGACCTTTCTAAAAGACCCCAGACCCTTCTAGAGCCACCCAGGACCCTTCTGAAAGCCAGCAGAACATTCTAGAGTCACCCAGGACCCTTCTAAAGGCACCCAGACCCTTCTAGAACCCCCCAGGACCCTTCTAAAAGCCCCCAGACCCTTCTAGAGACCCCCAGGACCCTTCTGAAAGCCCCCAGAACCTTCTATAGCACCCCAGGACCCTTCTAAAAGCCCCCAGACCCTTCTAGAGAATCCTAGGACCCTTCTAAAATTCCCCAGACCCTTCTAGAGCCCCCCCGGACCCTTCTAAAAGCCCCCAGACCCTTCTAGAGCCTCCCAGGACCATTCTAAAAGCCCCCAGACCATTCTAGAGCCCCCCATTACCCTTCTAAAAGCCCCCAGACCCTTCTAGAGACCCCCAGGACCCTTCTGAAAGCCCCCAGAACATTCTAGATCCCCCCAGGACCCTTCTAAAAGCCCCCAGACCCTTCTAGAGGCCCCTAGGACCCTTCTAAAAGCCCCCAGAACCCTCTAGAGCCACCCAGGACTCTTCTAAAAGCACCCAGACCCTTCTAGAGCATCCCAGGACCCTTCTAAAAGTACCCAGACCCTTCTAGAGCCCCCCAGGACCATTCTAAAGGCCCCCCAGACCTTTCTAGACCCTCCCCGGATCATTCTAAAAGCACCCAGACCCTTCTAGAGGCCCCCAGGAACCTTCTAAAAGCCCCCAGACCATTCTAGAGCCCCCCAGGACCCTTCTAAAGGCCCCCAGACCCTTCTAGACCCTCCCCGGATCATTCTAAAAGACCCCAGATTCTTCTAGATCCTCCCAGGACCCTTCTAATAGCCCCCCGACCTTTCTAGACCCTCCCCGGATCGTTCTAAATGAACCCAGACCCTTCTAGGGCCCCCCAGAACCCTTCTAAAAGCCTCCAGACCCTTGTAGAGCCCCCCAAGACCAGTCTAAAAGCGCCCAGACCCTTCTAGACCCTCCCCTGATCATTCTAAAAGACCCCAGACCATTCTAAAACCTCCCAGGACTATTCTAAAAGAACCCAGACCATTCTAGACCCTCCCCGGATTATTCTAAAAGACCCCAGACCCTTCTAGAGCCCCCCAAGACCCTTCTAAAAGCCTCCAGACCCTTCTAGAGCCCCCCAGGACCCTTCTAAAAGACCCCAGA
Source organism: Clamator glandarius (assembly GCA_033459285.1). NCBI lineage: Eukaryota > Metazoa > Chordata > Aves > Cuculiformes > Cuculidae > Clamator > Clamator glandarius. Next base: position 2,193 of record JAUNZM010002069.1, on the reverse strand, counting down.
CCCTTCTAGAGCCGCCTAGGATCCTTCAAAAAGCATAAAGACCCTTCTAGACCGTCCCCGGATCATTCTAAAAGTCCCCAGACCCTTCTAGAGCCCCTCAGGACCCTTCTAAATGCCCCCAGACCCTTCTAGAGAACCCCAGGACCCATCTAAAAGCACCCAGATCCTTCTAGAGGCCCCCAGGACCCTTCTAAAAGCCCCCAGACCCTTCTAGAGCCACCCCGGACCATTCTAAAAGACCCCAGACCCTTCTAGAGCCCCCCAATACCCTACTAAAAGCTCCCAGACCCTTCTAGAGCCCCCCAGGACCCTTCTAAAAGCCCCCAGACCCTTCTAGACCCTCCCCGGATCCTTCTAAAAGCCCCCAGACCCTTCTAGATCCTCCCAGGACATTTCTAAAAGCCCCCAGACCTTTCTAGAGGCCCCACGACCCTTCTAAAAGCCCCCAGACCCTTCTAGAGCCACCCAGCACCCTTCTAAAACCTCCCAGACCCTTCTAGCGGCACCCACGACCCTTCTACAAGCCCCCAGACCCTTCTAGAGCCCCCCAGGACCCTTCTAAAAGCACCCAGACCCTTCTAGAGGCCCCCAGGACCCTTCTAAAAGCCCCCAGACCCTTCTAGAGCCCCCCAGGACCCTTCTACAAGCCCCCAGACCCTTCTAGAGCCACCCAGGACCCTTCTAAAAGCACCCAGACCTTTCTAGAGACCCCCAGGACCCGTCTAAAAGCCTCTAGACCCTTCTATAGCCCCCCAGGACCTTTCTAAAAGCACCCAGACCCTTCTAGAGGCTCCCCGGACCCTTATAAAAGCACCCCGACCCTTCTAGAGCCTCCCAGTACCCTTCTAAAAGCAACCAGACCCTTCTAGAGAAACCCAGGATCATTCTAAAAGCCACCAGACCCTTCTAGACCCTTCCCGGATCCTTCTAAAAGACCCCAGACCCTTCTAGAGCCCCCTAGGATCCTTCAAAAAGCACCCAGACCTTTCTAGACCGTCCCCGGATCATTCTAAAAGCCCCCAGACCCTTCTAGAGCACCCTAGGACCCATCTAAAAGCCCCCAGACCCTTCTAGAGGCCCCTAGGACCCTTCTAAAAGCCCCCAGACCCTTCTAGACCCTCCCCGGATCCTTCGAAAAGACCCCAGACCCTTCTAGACCCCCCAGGATCATTCTAAAAGCCCCCAGACCCTTCTAGAGCCCCCCAGTACCCTTCTAAAAGCCCCTAGACCCTTCTAGAGTCCCCCAGGACCCTTCTAAATGCCCCCAGACCCTTCAAGAGGCACCCAGGGCCCCTCTTAAGGAACCCCGTTTCTTCTAGAGCACCCCAGGACCCTTCTAAAAGTCCCCAGACCCTTCTAGAGCACCCCAGGACCCTTCTGAAAGCCAGCAGAACATTCTAGAATCACCCAGGACCCTTCTAAAGGAACCCAGACCCTTCTAGAGCCTCCCAGGACCATTCTAAAAGCCCCCAGACCATTCTAGAGCCCCCCATTACCCTTCTAAAAGCCCCCAGACCCTTCTAGAGACCCCCAGGACCCTTCTGAAAGCCCCCAGAACATTCTAGATCCCCCCAGGACCCTTCTAAAAGCCCCCAGACCCTTCTAGAGGCCCCTAGGACCCTTCTAAAAGCCCCCAGAACCCTCTAGAGCCACCCAGGACTCTTCTAAAAGCACCCAGACCCTTCTAGAGCATCCCAGGACCCTTCTAAAAGTACCCAGACCCTTCTAGAGCCCCCCAGGACCATTCTAAAGGCCCCCCAGACCTTTCTAGACCCTCCCCGGATCATTCTAAAAGCACCCAGACCCTTCTAGAGGCCCCCAGGAACCTTCTAAAAGCCCCCAGACCATTCTAGAGCCCCCCAGGACCCTTCTAAAGGCCCCCAGACCCTTCTAGACCCTCCCCGGATCATTCTAAAAGACCCCAGATTCTTCTAGATCCTCCCAGGACCCTTCTAATAGCCCCCCGACCTTTCTAGACCCTCCCCGGATCGTTCTAAATGAACCCAGACCCTTCTAGGGCCCCCCAGAACCCTTCTAAAAGCCTCCAGACCCTTGTAGAGCCCCCCAAGACCAGTCTAAAAGCGCCCAGACCCTTCTAGACCCTCCCCTGATCATTCTAAAAGACCCCAGACCATTCTAAAACCTCCCAGGACTATTCTAAAAGAACCCAGACCATTCTAGACCCTCCCCGGA
>JAUNZM010002068.1:45000-49203 GCA_033459285.1 Clamator glandarius | reverse complement strand
ACAACCACACCAACACCAACACACCACCACCACCACCAACACAACACCACCAACCACCAACACCACCAACACCACCAACACACCACCAAAACAACCACACACCACACAACCACCAACACCCAACCACCACCAACACCACAACCAACCTCCACCACCACCACCACCAACACCAACACCACCACACACCAACACAACACCACCACACACCTCACACCACCTCCAAACCTCCACCACCACCACCAACACAACCAACCTCCTCCACCACTCAACCTCCACACCTTCTCCTCCTCCTCCTCCTCCTCCACCTCCTCCAACTCTCCTCCTCCTCCTCCTCCTCTCTCCTCCTCTCCTCCTCCTCACCTACCTCCTCCTCCTCCTCTCCTCTTCTCCTCCTTCCTCCTCCTCCTCCTTCTCCTTCCTCCTTCTCCTCCTCTCCTCCTTCTCCTCCTCCTCCTCCTCCTTCTCTTCCTCCTCCTCCTCCTTCTCTTCCTCCTTCTCCTTCTTCTCTCCTCCTCCTCCTTCTCCTTTTCCTCCTTCTCCTTCTCCTCCTTCTCCTCCTTTTCCTCCTCCTCCTCCTTCTCTTCCTCCTTCTCCTCCTTCTCCTCCTTTTCCTCCTCCTCCTCCTTCTCTTCCTCCTTCTCCTTCTTCTCCTCCTCCTACTCCTCCTCCTCCTTCTCCTTTTCCTCCTTCTCCTTCTCCTCCTTCTCCTCCTTTTCCTCCTCCTCCTTCTCTTCCTCCTTCTCCTCCTTTTCCTCCTCCTCCTCCTTCTCTTCCTCCTCCTCCTCCTTCTCTTCCTCCTCCTCCTCCTTCTCTTCCTCCTTTTCCTTCTCTCCTCCTCCTCCTCCTTCTCCTCCTCCTCCTCCTTCTTCTCCTCCTCCTTTTCTTCTCCTCCTCCTCCTCCTCCTTCTCTTCCTCCTCCTCCTCCTTCTCTTCCTCCTTCTCCTTCTTCTCCTCCTCCTTCTCCTTCTCCTTCTCCTCTCCTCCTCCTCCTCCTCGCACCCCAAATCCCAACATTTACCCCCCCAAGCCCTCCCTCACCCCTCCGAGATACCCGTCTCTCTCCTACGACCCTCCCCTAGAAACCTCCGTAGGATCCAAGAACCGTTTTTTTTTTTTTTTTTTTTGCTTTATTTGTTTTTTTCTCTCTCGTGGACTAACCGTGAGGTTTTCTTCTCCGTTTCTCCTCGGTCCCGTCCCATCCCACCCCCAAGCCCTCTCCTGCCCTCCCCACAGCCACTACGAGCTCTGCACCCGCACCTGCGACTTCACCTGCGCCGCCCTCGCCTCCCCGACCCCCTGCGCCTGGGGCTGCTTCGAGGGCTGCCAGTGCGACGACGGATTCCTCTTCGACGGAGGCGTCTGCGTCTCCTTGGAGAAGTGCGGCTGCGTCCACCAGGGACGCTACGTCAAGGTGGGGTGGGACCTCCGAGGGAAGGCCGGGGGGGGCGGAAAAAGCCGCGAGGAGGAAGAGTCAGGGCTTGTCGCACCTCAAAACGAGCTCGTGGCTTCGATTCACGACGCGTTGGGTGGTTCCACCGCATCGAATCAATGAGTTTATGGTTTAATCGTCAATTTATTGGGTTGTTCCATCTCAAAACGAGCTGGTGGCTTCGATTCACGACGCGTTGGGTGGTTCCACCTCATCAAATCAATGAGTTTATGGCCTTAATCATCAATTTATTGGGTTGTTCCACCTCAAAACGAGCTCGTGGCCTCAATTCATGAGGAGTTGGGTGGTTCCACCTCATCGAATCAATGAGTTTATGGTTTAATCGTCAATTTATTGGGTTGTTCCATCTCAAAACGAGCTGGTGGCTTCGATTCACGACGCGTTGGGGTGGTTCCACCTCATCGAATCAATGAGTTCATGGTTTAATCGTCAATTTATTGGGTTGTTCCACCTCAAAACGAGCTGGTGGCCTCAATTCATGATGAGTTGGGTGGTTCCACCTCATCGAATCAATGAGTTTATGGTTTAATCGTCAATTTATTGGGTTGTTCCACCTCAAAACGAGCTGGTGGCTTCGATTCACGACGCGTTGGGTGGTTCCACCTCATCAAATCAATGAGTTTATGGCCTTAATCATCAATTTATTGGGTTGTTCCACCTCAAAACGAGCTCGTGGCCTCAATTCATGATGAGTTGGGTGGTTCCACCTCATCGAATCAACGAGTTCATGGTCTTAATCATCAATTTATTGGGTTGTTCCACCTCAAAACGAGCTCGTGGCTTCGATTCACAACGCGTGGGGTGGTTCCACCTCACCGAATCAATGAGTTCATGGTCTTAATGATCAATTTATTGGGTTGTTCCACCTCAAAACGAGCTGGTGGCTTCGATTCATGAGGAGTTGGGTGGTTCCACCTCATCGAATCAATGAGTTTATGGTTTAATCGTCAATTTATTGGGTTGTTCCACCTCAAAACGAGCTCGTGGCTTCGATTCACGACACGTTGGGTGGTTCCACCGCATCGAATCAACGACTTCATGGTCTTAATGATCAATTTATTGGGTTGTTCCACCTCAAAACGAGCTGGTGGCTTCGATTCATGAGGAGTTGGGTGGTTCCACCTCATCGAATCAATGAGTTTATGGCCTTAATCATCAATTTATTGGGTTGTTCCATCTCAAAACGAGCTCGTGGCTTCGATTCACGACGCGTTGGGTGGTTCCACCTCATCGAATCAATGAGTTTATGGTTTAATCGTCAATTTATTGGGTTGTTCCACCTCAAAACGAGCTCATGGCTTCGATTCATGATGAGCTGGGTGGTTCCACCTCATCGAATCAATGAGTTTATGGTCTTAATCATCAATTTATTGGGTTGTTCCACCTCAAAACGAGCTCGTGGCCTCAATTCATGAGGAGTTGGGTGGTTCCACCTCATCGAATCAATGAGTTTATGGTTTAATCATCAATTTATTGGCTTGTTCCAACTCAAAACGAGCTCGTGGCTTCGATTCACGACGCGTTGGGTGGTTCCACCTCATCGAATCAATGAGTTCATGGTTTAATCGTCAATTTATTGGGTTGTTCCACCTCAAAACGAGCTGGTGGCCTCAATTCATGATGAGTTGGGTGGTTCCACCTCATCGAATCAATGAGTTCATGGTTTAATCATCAATTTATTGGGTTGTTCCACCTCAAAACGAGCTCATGGCTTCGATTCATGATGAGCTGGGTGGTTCCACCTCATCGAATCAATGAGTTTATGGTTTAATCGTCAATTTATTGGGTTGTTCCACCTCAAAACGAGCTGGTGGCTTCGATTCACGACGCGTTGGGTGGTTCCACCGCATCGAATCAACGAGTTCATGGTCTTAATGATCAATGAATTGGGTTGTTCCACCTCAAAACGAGCTCGTGGCCTCAATTCATGATGAGTTGGGTGGTTCCACCTCATCGAATCAATGAGTTTATGGTTTAATCATCAATTTATTGGCTTGTTCCAACTCAAAACGAGCTCGTGGCTTCGATTCACGACGCGTTGGGTGGTTCCACCTCATCGAATCAATGAGTTCATGGTTTAATCGTCAATTTATTGGGTTGTTCCACCTCAAAACGAGCTGGTGGCCTCAATTCATGATGAGTTGGGTGGTTCCACCTCATCGAATCAATGAGTTTATGGTTTAATCGTCAATTTATTGGGTTGTTCCACCTCAAAACGAGCTGGTGGCTTCGATTCACAACGCGTTGGGGTGGTTCCACCTCATCGAATCAATGAGTTTATGGCCTTAATCATCAATTTATTGGGTTGTTCCACCTCAAAACAAGCTCGTGGCTTCGATTCACAACGCGTGGGGTGGTTCCACCTCACCGAATCAATGAGTTCATGGTTTAATCGTCAATTTATTGGGTTGTTCCACCTCAAAACGAGCTGGTGGCTTCGATTCACGATGCGTTGGGTGGTTCCACCTCATCGAATCAATGAGTTTATGGCCTTAATCATCAATTTATTGGGTTGTTCCACCTCAAAACGAGCTCGTGGCCTCAATTCATGATGAGTTGGGTGGTTCCACCTCATTGAATCAATGAGTTTATGGCCTTAATCATCAATTTATTGGGTTGTTCCACCTCAAAACGAGCTCGTGGCCTCAATTCATGATGAGTTGGGTGGTTCCACCTCATCGAATCAATGAGTTTATGGTTTAATCGTCAATTTATTGGGTTGTTCCACCTCAAAACGAGCTGGTGGCTTCGAT
>JAUNZM010002068.1:0-40000 GCA_033459285.1 Clamator glandarius | reverse complement strand
GAGAGGGATGTTGGGATCAATGGAGAGGGACGTTGGGGTCCATGGAGAGGGACAATGGGGTCCAAGGGGCCTTGGGATCCTTGGAGAGGGATGTTGGGATCCATGGAGAGGGACGTTGGGGTCCATGGAGAGGGACAATGGGGTCTGAGGGACATCGGGATCCATGGAGAGGGACGTTGGGGTCTGAGGGACTTTGGGATCCATGGAGAGGGTCGTTGGGATCCATGGGGCCTTGGAATCCATGGAGAAGAGCAATGGGATCTGAGGGACCTTGGGATCCATGGAGAGGGACAATGGGGTCTGAGGGTCATTAGGATCCATGGAGAGGGACGTTGGGATCCATGGAGAGGGACAATGGGGTCTGAGGGACATCAGGATCCATGGAGAGGGACGTTGGGGTCCATGGAGAAGAATAATGGGGTCTGAGGGATGTTGGGATCCATGGAGAGGGACGTTGGGGTCCATGGAGAGGGACAATGGGGTCTGAGGGACATTGGGATCCATGGAGAGGGACGTTGGGATCCATGGGGCCTTGGAATCCATGGAGAAGAGCAATGGGATCTGAGGGACCTTAGGATCCATGGAGAGGGACAATGGGGTCTGAGGGTCATTAGGATCCATGGAGAGGGACAATGGGGTCTGAGGGACATTGGGATCCATGGAGAGGGACGTTGAGGTCCATGGAGAGGGACGTTGGGGTTCATGGAGAGGGACAATGGGGTCCAAGGAGCCTTGGGATCCATGAAGAAGATCAATGGGATCTGAGGGACATTGGGATCCATGGAGAGGGACGTTGGGATCCATGGAGAGGGACATTGGGGTCTGAGGGACGTTGGGATCCATGGAGAGGGACGTTGGGGTCCATGGAGAGGGACGTTAGGGTCTGAGGGACGTTGGGATCCATGCAGAGGGAAGTTGGGATCCATGGAGAGGGACAATGGGTTCTGAGGGACTTTGGGATCCATGGAGAGGGACGTTGGGGTCCAAGGAGCCTTGGGATCCATGGAGAAGATCAATGGGGTCTGAGGGACATTGGGATCCATGGAGAGGGACGTTGGGATCCATGGAGAGGGATGTTGGGATCCTTGGAGAGGGACCTTGGGATCCATGGAGAGGGACCTTGGGATCCATGGAGAGGGACACTGGGGTCTGAGGGACGTTTGGGTCCATGGAGAGGGATGTTGGGGTCTGAGGGATGTTGGGGTCTGAGGGACGTTGGGATCCATGGAGAAGAATAATGGGGTCTGAGGGGCCTTAGGATCCATGGAAAGGGACATTGAGGTCCAAGGAGCCTTGGGATCCATGGAGAAGAACAATGGGGTCTGAGGGATGTTGGGATCCATGGAGAGGGACTTTGGGATCCATGGAGAGGGACATTGGGATCCATGGAGAGGGACGTTGGGATCCATGGAGAGGGACAATGGGGTCTGAGGGATGTTGGGATCCATGGAGAGGGACGTTGGGATCCTTGGAGAGGGACATTGGGATCTGAGGGTCTTTGGGATCCATGGAGAGGGACAATGGAGTCTGAGGGAGTTTGGGATCCGTGCAGAGGGACATTGGGCTCCAAGGTCAGAAACATCGGGATCTGAGGGACACTGGGATCCATGGAGAGGGGCTTTGGGATCCATGGAGAGGGACACTGGGATCTGAGGGGGCGTTGGGATCCAAGGGGCAACAGGATCCGAGGGACATCAGAGTCCGAGGGTCCCTGGAGGAAGCCGAAGGGAATCGGAGGGGAACTGGAGCCCACGACGTTGGGGTCTGAGGGACGTTGGGATCCATGGAGAGGGACACTGGGATCCATGGAGAGGGACAATGAGGTCTGAGGGACGCTGGGATCCATGGAGAGGGACGTCGGGCTCCAAGGGACCTCGGGATTCACGAGGAGGTGAGACAGAGCCGGAGCCAAGAGGGTTTGGGGAGGTCGGGGAGGGTGGAAACCCCACGGAAGGTCAACGAAATCCCAACCCAACCCCGAAGACGGAGGCTTCTCGGCACCCAACCCCCTCCCGGTGCCGCAATCCCTGGCCTGAAGCCTCCAAAGAACCATCCAACCCCCCCCCTCCGCCCCGTTTTCCATCTCCACCTCCATCCTCCTTCCATCCCGGACGCGAATCCCCTCGAGGGGGTTCGGATGACGGAACCTTTGGAACCTTTGGAAGGTTCCTTCTCGCTTTATTTACCTCCCGGGGTTGTCGCGGGGGGTGTGTGTGTGAGGGGGGGAGTCGCAGGATCGATTTTCCTCTTAGCCAGGGGTGGTGGCGAAAAAAAATCGAGGTTCCCCGGAGACAAACGACGCGAGAAGGAAAAAGGGGAGAAAAAATCGTTTGGCAGCGGGAACCTCGAATTTCTCGGAAATCTGAGAAGGTTTGGCCCGGGGCCCCCACTGGTTTTCGCAAGCGGAGCCGTCGCCTTCGGCCAAGGTCGAGTCGCGAGCCAGAAGGAACCAGGAGGGTGAAGGGAAAAACCACAAAAAAGAGGGGGAGAAACCACCAGAGGGGAAAGAAAAACCACGAGAGGAGGAAGAAAAATCATAGAAATGGGAGAAAAATCATAGAAAAGGGAGAAAAAACCACAGAAATGGAAGAAAAAAGGCGAAAGGAGAAGGAAAAATCGTGAAAGGAGGAAGAAAAGTCACAGAAATGGAAGAAAAATCATAGAAAAGGGAGAAAAAACCACAGAAAGGGAAGAAAAAAGGTGAAAGGAGAAAGAAAAACCACGAGAGGAGGAAGAAAAATCATAGAAATGGGAGAAAAATCATAGAAAAGGGAGAAAAAACCACAGAAATGGAAGAAAAAAGGCGAAAGGAGAAGGAAAAATCGTGAAAGGAGGAAGAAAAGTCACAGAAATGGAAGAAAAATCATAGAAAAGGGAGAAAAAAACACAGAAAGGGAAGAAAAAAGGTGAAAGGAGAAAGAAAAACCACGAGAGGAGGAAGAAAAATCATAGAAATGGGAGAAAAATCATAGAAAAGGGAGAAAAAAACACAGAAATGGAAGAAAAACGGTGAAAGGAGAAGGAAAAATCGTGAAAGGAGGAAGAAAAGTCACAGAAATGGAAGAAAAGTCATAGAAAAGGGAGAAAAAACCACAGAAAGGGAAGAAAAATCATAGAAATGGGAGAAAAATCATAGAAAGGGAAGAAAAAAGGTGAAAGGAGAAAGAAAAATCGTGAAAGGAGGAAGAAAAGTCACAGAAATGGAAGAAAAATCATAGAAAAGGGAGAAAAAACCACAGAAAGGGAAGAAAAAGGGTGAAAGGAGAAAGAAAAACCACGAGAGGAGGAAGAAAAATCATAGAAATGGGAGAAAAATCATAGAAAAGGGAGAAAAAAACACAGAAATGGAAGAAAAACGGTGAAAGGAGAAGGAAAAATCGTGAAAGGAGGAAGAAAAGTCACAGAAATGGAAGAAAAATCATAGAAAAGGGAGAAAAATCATAGAAAGGGAAGAAAAAAGGTGAAAGGAGAAAGAAAAATTGTGAAAGGAGGAAGAAAAGTCACAGAAATGGAAGGAAAATCATAGAAAAGGGAGAAAAAACCACAGAAAGGGAAGAAAAAGGGCGAAAGGAGAAAGAAAAATTGTGAAAGGAGGAAGAAAAGTCACAGAAATGGAAAAAAAATCATGGAAAGGGAGAAAAAAACACAGAAAGGGAAGAAAAAGGGTGAAAGGAGAAAGAAAAATTGTGAAAGGAGGAAGAAAAGTCACAGAAATGGAAGAAAAATCATAGAAAAGGGAGAAAAAACCACAGAAATGGAAGAAAAATCATAGAAATGGGAGAAAAATCATAGAAAGGGAAGAAAAAAGGTGAAAGGAGAAAGAAAAATCGTGAAAGGAGGAAGAAAAGTCACAGAAATGGAAGAAAAATCATAGAAAAGGGAGAAAAATCATAGAAAGGGAAGAAAAAAGGTGAAAGGAGAAAGAAAAATCGTGAAAGGAGGAAGAAAAGTCACAGAAATGGAAGAAAAATCATAGAAAAGGGAGAAAAAAACCACAGAAAGGGAAGAAAAAGGGTGAAAGGAGAAAGAAAAATCGTGAAAGGAGGAAGAAAAGTCACAGAAATGGAAGAAAAATCATAGAAAAGGGAGAAAAAACCACAGAAAGGGAAGAAAAAGGGTGAAAGGAGAAAGAAAAATCGTGAAAGGAGGAAGAAAAGTCACAGAAATGGGAGAAAAATCATAGAAAAGGGAGAAAAAAAACACAGAAATGGAAGAAAAAGGGCGAAAGGAGAAGGAAAAATCGTGAAAGGAGGAAGAAAAGTCACAGAAATGGAAGAAAAGTCATAGAAAAGGGAGAAAAAACCACAGAAATGGAAGAAAAATCATAGAAAAGGGAGAAAAATCATAGAAAGGGAAGAAAAAAGGTGAAAGGAGAAAGAAAAATCGTGAAAGGAGGAAGAAAAGTCACAGAAATGGAAGAAAAATCATAGAAAAGGGAGAAAAAACCACAGAAAGGGAAGAAAAAGGGTGAAAGGAGAAAGAAAAATCGTGAAAGGAGGAAGAAAAGTCACAGAAATGGGAGAAAAATCATGGAAAAGGGAGAAAAAAACACAGAAATGGAAGGAAAAGGGCGAAAGGAGAAAGAAAAATCGTGAAAGGAGGAAGAAAAGTCACAGAAATGGAAGAAAAATCATAGAAAAGGGAGAAAAAACCACAGAAAGGGAAGAAAAAAGGTGAAAGGAGAAAGAAAAACCACGAGAGGAGGAAGAAAAATCATAGAAATGGGAGAAAAATCATAGAAAAGGGAGAAAAAAACACAGAAATGGAAGAAAAACGGTGAAAGGAGAAGGAAAAATCGTGAAAGGAGGAAGAAAAGTCACAGAAATGGAAGAAAAGTCATAGAAAAGGGAGAAAAAACCACAGAAATGGAAGAAAAATCATAGAAATGGGAGAAAAATCATAGAAAGGGAAGAAAAAAGGTGAAAGGAGAAAGAAAAATCGTGAAAGGAGGAAGAAAAGTCACAGAAATGGGAGAAAAATCATAGAAAAGGGAGAAAAAACCACAGAAAGGGAAGAAAAAGGGTGAAAGGAGAAAGAAAAATCGTGAAAGGAGGAAGAAAAGTCACAGAAATGGGAGAAAAATCATAGAAATGGGAGAAAAATCATAGAAAGGGAAGAAAAAAGGTGAAAGGAGAAAGAAAAATCGTGAAAGGAGGAAGAAAAGTCACAGAAATGGAAGAAAAATCATAGAAAAGGGAGAAAAAACCACAGAAAGGGAAGAAGAAAGGCGAAAGGAGAAAGAAAAATCGTGAAAGGAGGAAGAAAAGTCACAGAAATGGGAGAAAAATCATAGAAAAGGGAGAAAAAACCACAGAAAGGGAAGAAAAAGGGCGAAAGGAGAAGGAAAAATCGTGAAAGGAGGAAGAAAAGTCACAGAAATGGAAGAAAAAGCACAAAAAGAGGAAGAAAAACCATGAAAGGAGGAAGAAAAATCACAGAAATGGAAGAAAAAACATGAAAGGAAAAAGAAAAATCATGAAAGGAGGAAGAAAAATCACAGAAATAGAAGAAAAAGCACAAAAAGAGGAAGAAAAACCATGAAAGGAGGAAGAAAAATCACAGAAATGGAAGAAAAAACATGAAAGGAAAAAGAAAAATCATGAAAGGAGGAAGAAAAATCACAAAAATGGGAGAAAAAGCACAAAAAGAGAAAGAAAAATCATGGAAGAAGAAATCAAAATCACAGAAATGGAAGAAAAAACATGAAAGGAGAAGGAAAAATCACAAAAATGGAAGAAAAATCATGAAAGGAGAAAGAAAAAAATCACAGAAATGGAAGAAAAAGCACAAAAAGAGAAAGAAAAATCATGAAAGAAGGAAGAAAAATCACAAACGTGGAAGAAAAACCACAAAAATGGAAGAAAAGCCACAAAAGGAGGAAGAAAAACCACGAAAGGAGAAAGAAAAACACCAAAAAAAAAGGAAGAAAACCCACAAAAATGGAAGAAAACCCAACAAAATGGGGGGTTTCAACCCCAAATTCCCTAAATTCTGAAGCAGAACGCGGAATTTTGGGGAATTTCAGGGCTTGGAAGAGGCCAAAAAGAGGTTTTTAGCCTGGTTAATCCTCAAAAATGAGGTGGAGGAGGAGGAAAAGGTTAATCCCCCCCCTTCAATTTTTCGCAATCGGCATCGGCCGCGCCTTCCGAAAGCAAATTTGTTGGTTTATCTCGTGATTCCGTCTTCGTTTTCCAACGAAAGAACCGGATCCGGGTGGTTTTGGCAGGGGGGAAAGGGTTGAAATCGGTTTCGGGGGGTGGAAAAAGGATGGAGAAAGGGGGAAAAAAAAAAGGAGGAAGGATTCGCGCTGGGGGGTAAATTTCAAGGGTTTAATCCAGATTTAACCCCAGAACCTGGATCTTCCAAGATATTTGGGACCCTCTTGGACACCTGGATCCTTCCTGGATGCCTGGACGTCTTCCCCCTTGGCCCCTTTCTCCCCCCTTGGCCCCTTTCTCCCCCCTTTAGGCCCCATTTCAGCCTTTTAAAACCTTTTTTTTCATGATTTTTACCCCCTTGGCCCCTTTCTACCCCCTTTAAGGCCCCGATTTGGCCCCTTTAGGCCCCATTTCACCTTTTTAAAACTCTTTTTTTCACGATTTTTCCCCCCTTGGCCCCTTTCTCCCCCCTTTAGGCCTCGATTTGGCCCTTTTAGGCCTCATTTCACTTTTTCTAAACCTGTTTTTTCACGATTTTTCCCCCCTTGGCCCCTTTCTCCCCCCTTTAGGCCCCAATTTGGCCCCTTAAGACCTCGTTTAACCCTTTTTTAACCATTTTTTTCATTATTTTTCCCCCCTTGGCCCCTTTCTCTCTCCTTTAGGCCCCGATTTGGCCCCTTTAGGCGCCGTTTCACCCTCTTTAAACCAGTTTTTTCACGATTTTTCCCCCCTTGGCCCCTTTCTCCCCCATTTATGCACCAATTTGGCCCCTTTAGGCCTCATTTCACTTATTCTAAACCTGTTTTTTCACGATTTTTCCCCCCTTGGCCCCTTTCTACCCCCTTTAAGGCCCCGATTTGGCCCCTTTAGGCCCCGTTTCACCCGTTTAAAACCTGTTTTTTCACAATTTCTCCCCCCTTGGCCCCTTTCTCCCCCCTTTAGGCCCCGATTTGGCCCCTTTAGGCCCCGTTTCACCCTCTTTAAACCAGTTTTTTCATGATTTTTCCCCCCTTGGCCCCTTTCTCCCCCCTTTAGGCCCCGATTTGGCCCCTTTAGGCCCCGTTTCACCCTTTTAAAACTCTTTTTTTCACGATTTTTCCCCCCTTGGCCCCTTTCTCCCCCCTTTAGGCCCCGATTTGGCCCCTTTAGGCCCCGTTTCACCCTTTTAAAACTCTTTTTTTCACGATTTTTCCCCCCTTGGCCCCTTTCTCCCCCCTTTAGGCCCCGATTTGGCCCCTTTAGGCCCCGTTTCACCCTTTTAAAACTCTTTTTTTCATGATTTTTCCCCCTTGGCCCCTTTCTCCCCCCTTTAGGCCCCGATTTGGCCCCTTTAGGCCCCGTTTCACCCTTTTAAAACTCTTTTTTTCACGATTTTTCCCCCCTTGGCCCCTTTCTCCCCCCTTTAGGCCCCGATTTGGCCCCTTTAGGCCCCGTTTCACCCTTTTAAAACTCTTTTTTTCACGATTTTCCCCCCTTGGCCCCTTTCTCCCCCCTTTAGGCCCCGATTTGGCCCTTTAGGCCCCGTTTCCCCCATTCGGCCCAGTTGGGGCTCCAGGACCCAGCTTGGACCCCCCCCCCTAGGGCCCCTCTGGGACCTTCTGGAACCTTCTAGATCCTCCCGGAACCCCTCGACGGCCTCTCGCCTCGAACTGGTGTCACTGGGATCCAACTGGTGTCACTGGGATCCAACTGGTGTCACTGGGACCCAACTGGGAGCCTTCCCAGACCCAACTGGTGTCACTGGGATCCAACTGGTGTCACTGGGACCCAACTGGGAGCCATCCCAGCCCCAACTGGTGTCACTGGGATCCAACTGGGAGCCTTCCCAGACCCAACTGGTGTTACTGGGACCCAACTGGTGTCACTGGAATCCAACTGGTGTCACTGGGACCCAACTGGTGTTACTGGGACCCAACTGGGAGCCTTCTCAGACCCAACTGGTGTCACTGGGACCCAACTGGGAGCCTTCTCAGACCCAACTGGTGTCACTGGGATCCAACTGGGAGCCTTCCCAGCCCCAACTGGTGTCACTGGGACCCAACTGGGAGCCTTCCCAGACCCAACTGGTGTTACTGGAACCCAACTGGGAGCCTTCCCAGACCCAACTGGTGTTACTTGGACCCAACTGGGAGCCTTCCCAGACCCAACTGGTGTTACTGGGACCCAACTGGTGTTACTGGGACCCAACTGGTGTCACTAGGACCCAACTGGTGTCACTGGGACCCAACTGGGAGCCTTCCCAGCCCCAACTGGTGTTACTGGGACCCAACTGGTGTCACTGGGACCCAACTGGGAGCCTTCCCAGACCCAACTGGTGTTACTGGGACCCAACTGGTGTCACTGGGATCCAACTGGTGTCACTGGGACCCAACTGGGAACCTTCCCAGCCCCAAATGGTGTCACTGGGACCCAACTGGTGTTACTGGGACCCAACTGGTGTCACTGGAACCCAACTGGTGTCACTGGGATCCAACTGGGAGCCTTCCCAGACCCAACTGGTGTTACTGGGACCCAACTGGTGTCACTGGGACCCAACTGGGAGTCCCCCAGACCCAACTGGTGTTACTGGGACCCAACTGGTGTCACTGGGATCCAACTGGTGTCACTGGGACCCAACTGGGAGCCTTCCCAGACCCAACTGGTGTTACTGGGACCCAACTGGTGTCACTGGGACCCAACTGGTGTCACTGGGACCCAACTGGGAGCCTTCCCAGAACCAACTGGTGTCACTGGGATCCAACTGGTGTCACTGGGATCCAACTGGGAGTCCCCCAGACCCAACTGGTGTTACTGGGACCCAACTGGTGTCACTGGGATCCAACTGGGAGGCCCCCAGACCCAACTGGTGTCACTGGGACCCAACTGGGAACCTTCCCAGACCCAACTGGTATCACTGGGATCCAACTGGTGTCACTGGGACCCAACTGGGAGCCTTCCCAGACCCAACTGGTATCACTGGGATCCAACTGGTGTCACTGGGACCCAACTGGGAACCTTCCCAGCCCCAAATGGTGTCACTGGGACCCAACTGGTGTTACTGGGATCCAACTGGGAGCCTTCCCAGACCCAACTGGTGTCACTGGGACCCAACTGGTGTCACTGGAACCCAACTGGTGTCACTGGGATCCAACTGGGAGCCTTCCCAGACCCAACTGGTGTTACTGGGACCCAACTGGTGTCACTGGGACCCAACTGGTGTCACTGGGACCCAACTGGGAGCCTTCCCAGAACCAACTGGTGTCACTGGGATCCAACTGGTGTCACTGGGATCCAACTGGGAGCCTTCTCAGACCCAACTGGTGTCACTGGGACCCAACTGGTGTTACTGGAATCCAACTGGGAGGCCCCCAGACCCAACTGGTGTCACTGGGACCCAACTGGTGTTACTGGAATCCAACTGGGAGGCCCCCAGACCCAACTGGTGTTACTGGGACCCAACTGGGAGCCTTCCCAGCCCCAACTGGTGTCACTGGGACCCAACTGGGAGCCTTCCCAGACCCAACTGGTGTCACTGGGACCCAACTGGTGTCACTGGGACCCAACTGGGAGCCTTCCCAGACCCAACTGGTGTTACTGGGATCCAACTGGGAGCCTTCCCAGACCCAACTGGTGTCACTGGGACCCAACTGGGAGCCTTCCCAGACCCAACTGGTGTCACTGGGACCCAACTGGGAACCTTCCCAGCCCCAAATGGTGTTACTGGGACCCAACTGGTGTTACTGGGACCCAACTGGTGTCACTGGAACCCAACTGGGAGGCCCCCAGACCCAACTGGTGTTACTGGGACCCAACTGGTGTCACTGGGACCCAACTGGGAGCCTTCCCAGACCCAACTGGTGTTACTGGGATCCAACTGGTGTCACTGGGACCCAACTGGGAACCTTCCCAGCCCCAAATGGTGTTACTGGGACCCAACTGGTGTCACTGGGACCCAACTGGTGTCACTGGAATCCAACTGGGAGGCCCCCAGACCCAACTGGTGTCACTGGGACCCAACTGGGAACCTTCCCAGCCCCAAGTGGTGTTACTGGGACCCAACTGGTATTACTGGGACCCAACTGGTGTCACTGGGACCCAACTGGGAACCTTCCCAGCCCCAACTGGTGTTACTGGGACCCAACTGGTGTCACTGGGACCCAACTGGGAACCTTCCCAGCCCCAACTGGTGTTACTGGGACCCAACTGGTGTCACTGGGATCCAACTGGGAGGCCCCCAGACCCAACTGGTGTCACTGGGACCCAACTGGGAGGCCCCCAGAACCAATTGGTGTCACTGGGACCCAACTGGGAACCTTCTCAGCCCCAACTGGTGTTACTGGAACCCAACTGGGAGCCTTCCCAGACCCAACTGGTGTTACTGGGACCCAACTGGGAGCCTTCCCAGACCCAACTGGTGTTACTGGGACCCAACTGGGAGCCTTCCCAGACCCAACTGGTGTTACTGGGACCCAACTGGGAGCCTTCTCAGACCCAACTGGTGTTACTGGAACCCAACTGGGAGCCTTCCCAGACCCAACTGGTGTTACTGGGACCCAACTGGGAGCCTTCTCAGACCCAACTGGTGTTACTGGAACCCAACTGGGAGCCTTCCCAGACCCAACTGGTGTTACTGGAACCCAACTGGGAGCCTTCCCAGACCCAACTGGTGTTACTGGAACCCAACTGGGAGCCTTCCCAGACCCAACTGGTGTTACTGGGACCCAACTGGGAGCCTTCCCAGACCCAACTGGTGTTACTGGGACCCAACTGGGAGCCTTCTCAGACCCAACTGGTGTTACTGGGACCCAACTGGGAGCCTTCCCAGACTCAACTGGTGTTACTGGGACCCAACTGGGAGCCTTCCCAGCCCCAACTGGTGTCACTGGGACCCAACTGGTGTTACTGGGACCCAACTGGGAGCCTTCCCAGACCCAACTGGTGTCACTGGGACCCAACTGGTGTTACTGGGACCCAACTGGGAGCCTTCTCAGACCCAACTGGTGTTACTGGGACCCAACTGGGAGCCTTCCCAGACCCAACTGGTGTCACTGGGACCCAACTGGGAGCCTTCCCAGACCCAACTGGTGTTACTGGGACCCAACTGGGAGCCTTCCCAGACCCAACTGGTGTTACTGGGACCCAACTGGGAGCCTTCCCAGCCCCAACTGGTGTTACTGGGACCCAACTGGGAGCCTTCCCAGACTCAACTGGTGTTACTGGGACCCAACTGGGAGCCTTCCCAGACTCAACTGGTGTTACTGGGACCCAACTGGGAGCCTTCCCAGCCCCAACTGGTGTCACTGGGACCCAACTGGGAGCCTTCCCAGACTCAACTGGTGTCACTGGGACCCAACTGGGAGCCTTCCCAGACCCAACTGGTGTTACTGGAACCCAACTGGGAGCCTTCCCAGACCCAACTGGTGTTACTGGGACCCAACTGGGAGCCTTCCCAGCCCGAACTGGTGTTACTAGGACCCAACTGGGAGCCTTCCCAGCCCCAACTGGTGTTACTGGGACCCAACTGGGAGCCTTCCCAGCCCCAACTGGTGTTACTGGGACCCAACTGGGAGCCTTCCCAGCCCCAACTGGTGTCACTGGGACCCAACTGGTGTTACTGGGACCCAACTGGGAGCCTTCCCAGCCCCAACTGGTGTTACTGGGACCCAACTGGGAGCCTTCCCAGACCCAACTGGTGTTACTGGGACCCAACTGGGAGTCTTCCCAGCCCCAACTGGTGTCACTGGGACCCAACTGGGAGCCTTCCCAGACCCAACTGGTGTTACTGGGACCCAACTGGGAGCCTTCCCAGACCCAACTGGTGTTACTGGGACCCAACTGGGAGCCTTCCCAGCCCCAACTGGTGTTACTGGGACCCAACTGGGAGCCTTCCCAGACCCAACTGGTGTTACTGGGACCCAACTGGGAGCCTTCCCAGACCCAACTGGTGTTACTGGGACCCAACTGGGAGCCTTCCCAGCCCCAACTGGTGTTACTGGGACCCAACTGGGAGCCTTCCCAGACTCAACTGGTGTTACTGGGACCCAACTGGGAGCCTTCCCAGACCCAACTGGTGTTACTGGGACCCAACTGGGAGCCTTCTCAGACCCAACTGGTGTTACTGGGACCCAACTGGGAGCCTTCTCAGACCCAACTGGTGTTACTGGGACCCAACTGGGAGCCTTCCCAGCCCCAACTGGTGTTACTGGGACCCAACTGGGAGCCTTCCCAGACCCAACTGGTGTTACTGGGACCCAACTGGGAGCCTTCCCAGACTCAACTGGTGTTACTGGGACCCAACTGGGAGCCTTCCCAGACCCAACTGGTGTTACTGGGACCCAACTGGGAGCCTTCCCAGACCCAACTGGTGTTACTGGGACCCAACTGGTGTCACTGGAATCCAACTGGTGTCCCCAGTTCCAAACTGGGAGCCTTTACTGGGAGGAGGGGCCCCTCAGAGCAGGGGCAGCAGCAGGAGGGGGAGGAGCCACCCCGCCCCCCCCAGGGTTTGGCCCCGCCCCTCGATGCCATCTTGGTGCCCCGCCCGGCCGGCCGCCATCTTGTCTCTGGCCGCCATCTTGTCTCCGGGGTCAGCGGCGGCCATATTGGGGTCAGCGGTGGCCATATTGGGGTCAGCGGCAGCCATATTGGGGTCAGCGGCAGCCATATTGGGGTCAGCGGCGGCCATGTTGGGCTTGGCCAAGCCGCCATTGACCCCGTTGTCGCCCCCGGCGGCCACGTTGGCTTTGGTGGCGGCCATCTTGGTTGGATAGACGCCCCCAGCAAGGCTCCCATTGACCCCCCGGTGGGTCCCGTTGGCCTGGGCGGGGCCGGCGGCCATCTTGGTGCCGTTGTTGGCTCTCTTGGAGGGGCTGTCGGCCATCTTGGCTCCACCGTCAGCCATCTCGGTGCCGTTGTCGGCCATCTTGGTGCCGTTGTCGGCCATCTCGGTGCCGTTGTTGGCCATCTTGGGGCCGTCGGCCATCTTGGTGTGGGCGGGGGGGTGGGTGGGGCCGTGGCCGTGGGGCAGGAGCTCCAGGCGGGGCCGGTCGGGGGCGAAGAAGGTTCCGGTGGGGTTGCCGGGGCCCCCGTTGCAGAGGTCGCCGGCGCAGCAGGAGCCGCTCAGCCCCACGGCCTCGTCCCCACGTTGCCCCTCGCAGCCCGGGGCCTTCGCGCAGCCGCGCACCTCGCGCCACTGGGTCTCGCCGCCTGCCGCACCAGTACACACCAGTACACACCAGTACACACCAGTACACACCAGTTCCCCCCCCGCGCCCCTCCCAGTGCCCTCCCAGTCCCCTCCCAGTGAGCTCAGACCCCTCCCAGCACCTCCCAGTCCCCTCCCGGTCCCCTCCCAGTGCCTCCCAGTGACCCCAGTTGCCTCCCAATCCCCTCCCAGAGCCTCCCAGTCCCCTCCTGATCCCCTCCCAGTGCCTCCCAGTCCCCTCCCAGTGCCTCCCAGTCCTCTCCCAGTGAGCTCAGACCCCTCCCAGCACCTCCCAGTCCCCTCCCGATCCCCTCCCAGTGCCTCCCAGTGACCCCAGTTGCCTCCCAATCCCCTCCCAGTGCCTCCCAGTCCCCTCCCAGTGAGCTCAGACCCCTCCCAGCACCTCCCAGTCCCCTCCCGGTCCCCTCCCAGTGCCTCCCAGTGACCCCAGTTGCCTCCCAGTCCCCTCCCAGAGCCTCCCAGTCCCCTCCTGATCCCCTCCCAGTGCCTCCCAGTCCCCTCCCAGTGCCTCCCAGTCCCCTCCCAGTGAGCTCAGTCCCCCTCCCAGCACCTCCCAGTCCCCTCCTGATCCCCTCCCAGTGCCTCCCAGTAACGCCAGTTGCCTCCCAATCCCCTCCCAGTCCCCTCCCAGTGCCCTCCCAGTGCCTCCCACTGCCCCCAAGCCCGTCCCAGTGCCTCCCAGTCCCTCCTAATCCCCTCCCAGTGCCTCCCAGTCCTCTCCCAGTGAGCTCAGACCCCTCCCAGCACCTCCCAGTCCCCTCCCGATCCCCTCCCAGTGCCTCCCAGTGACCCCAGTTGCCTCCCAACCCCCTCCCAGCGCCTCACAGTCCCCTCCTGATCCCCTCCCAGTGCCTCCCAGTGACCCCAGTTGCCTCCCGATCCCCTCCCAGTGCCTCCCAGTGCCTCCCAGTCCCCTCCCAGTGCCTCCCAGTCCCCTCCCAGTGAGCTCAGTCCCCTCCCAGCACCTCCCAGTCCCCTTCTGATGCCCTCCCAGTGCCTCCCAGTGACCCCAGTTGCCTCCCAATCCCCTCCCGGTCCCCTCCCAGTCCCCTCCCAGTGCCTCCCAATCCCCTCCCAGTGCCTCCCAGTCCCTCCCAATCCCCTCCCAGTGCCTCCCAGTCTCTCCCAATCCCCTCCCAGTGCCTCCCAGTCCCTCCCAATCCCCTCCCAGTGCCTCCCAGTCTCTCCCAATCCCCTCCCAGTGCCTCCCAGTCCCTCCCAATCCCCTCCCAGTGCCTCCCAGTCCCTCCCAATCCCCTCCCAGTGCCTCCCAGTCCCTCCCAATCCCCTCCCAGTGCCTCCCAGTCCCCTCCCAATCCCCTCCCAGTGCCTCCCAGTCCCTCCCAATCCCCTCCCAGTGCCTCCCAGTCCCCTCCCAATCCACTCCCAGTGCCTCCCAGTCCCTCCCAATCCCCTCCCAGTGCCTCCCAGTCCCTCCCAATCCACTCCCAGTGCCTCCCAGTCCCCTCCCAGTCCCCTCCCAGTGCCTCCCAGTCCCCTCCCAGTCTCCTCCCGGTGCCTCCCCCCCCCCCCCCCCAAACTCACCCACGCTCATGGTGACGTTGCCATGGAAACAGGCGGTCAGGTCCCCGTAGCACTGGACGATGCTGGGGGGGTCGCAGGGGCCGTCGTCGGGGCAACCGTAACAGCGCAGCCCGTTGGGGGCCTGCTCGCTGCTGTTGCCTAGCAACGGGGGGGGGGGGGGGGGATGTCAGCACGGAGACCAGTAGAGACCAGTAGAGCCCAGTATAGCCTCCCAGTGCCCCCCAGTCCCCTCCCAGTGCCACTCAATCCCCTCCCAGTGCCCCCCAGTGAACCCCAATTCCATCCCAGTCCCCTCCCAGTGCCCCTCAAACTCCCCCCAGTCCCCTCCCAGTGCTCCCCAACCCTCTCCCAGTCTCCCCAGTCCCCTCCCAGTCCCTCCAATCCCCTCCCAGTCCCCTCCCAGTCCTTCCCAGTCCCCCCAGTCCCCTCCCAGTCCCCTCTCAGTCCCCTCTCAGTCCCCTCCCAGTCCCTCCCAGTCCCCTCCAATCCCCCCCAGACCCTCCCAGTCCCCTCCCAGTGCCCCTCCAATCCCCTCCCAGTCCCCCCAATCCCCCCCCAGTCCCTCCCAGTGCCTCCCAGTCCCCTCCAATCCCCCCCAGTCCCTCCCAGTCCCCCCAGTGCCCCTCCAATCCCCTCCCAGTCCCCCCAATCCCCCCCAGTCCCTCCCAGTCCCCTCCCAGTCCCCCCAATCCCCCCCCAGTCCCTCCCAGTGCCTCCCAGTCCCCTCCAGTCCCCTCCCAGTCCCCTCCCAGTGCCTCCCAGTCCCCTCCAATCCCCTCCCAGTCCCCCCAGTCCCTCTCAGTCCCTCCCAGTCCCCTCCCAGTCCCTCCCAGTGCCTCCCAGTCCCCTCCAGTCCCCTCCCAGTCCCCTCCAATCCCCTCCCAGTCCCCTCCCAGTGCCTCCCAGTCCCCTCCAATCCCCTCCCAGTCCCCCCCAGTCCTCTCCAATCCCCTCCCAGTCCCCTCCCAGTCCCCTCCCAGTCCCTCCCAGTGCCTCCCAGTCCCCTCCAATCCCCTCCCAGTCCCCCCCAGTCCCCTCCAATCCCCTCCCAGTCCCCTCCAGTCCCTACCTAGTCCCCTCCAGTCCCCTCCCAGTCCCCTCCCAGTCCCTCCCAGTGCCCCCCCCGTACCGGGGTGCCCCCCGCTGTCCCCCAGTTCCCCGTTACAGGCCTCCCCCCGGCACTGGCGCCTCCGGGCGAAGAGGACGAGGCCCCCGAGCTGGAGGGCGCGAGACGTCGACCCCTCGAGGCCCCGAGCGCAGCCGGCCCAGAGCAGGGAGAGGCGGCCATGGCCTGGGGGCGGGGCCAGAGACACGGGGGGCGGGGTCAGAGACCGGGGGGAGGGGCTACGGGTCAGGGGGAGGGGCTATGGGTCAGGGGGAGGGGCTACGGGTCAGGGGGAGGGGCTACGGACAGGGGTTAGAGAGTGAGGGGAGGGGCTACGGGTCGAGGGGAGGGGCTATGGGTCAGGGGGATGGGCTACGGGTCAGGGGGAGGGGCTATGGGTCAGGGGGAGGGGCTACGGGTCAAGGGGAGGGGCTACGGAGAGGGGTTAGAGAGTGAGGGGAGTGGCTACGGGTCGAGGGGAGGGGCTACGGGTCGAGGGGAGGGGCTACGGGTCAGGGGGAGGGGCTACAGACAGGGGTTAGAGAGTGAGGGGAGGGGCTAGAGAGTGAGGGGAGGGGCTAGAGATGGAGGGGAGGGGCTAGAGATGGAGGGGAGGGGCCAAGTCGAGGTCCCTGCCCCATAGGGACCCCCTGTGCCCCACAGAGACCCCCCTGACCCATAGGGACCCATAGGGACCTCCCAGCCCCATAGGGAACCCCTGCCCCATAGGGACCCTCTGACCCATAGGGACCCACCCTGCCCATAGGGACCCCCCGACCCATAGGGACCCCCCAGCCCCATAGGGACCCCCTGCCCCATAGGGACCCCCCTGCCCCATAGGGACCCCCAGCCCCATAGGGACCCCCCAGCCCCATAGGGACCCCCTGCCCCATAGGGACCCCCCTGCCCCATAGGGACCCCCCAGCCCTATAGGGACCCCCTGACCCATAGGGACCTCCCAGCCCCATAGGGACCCCCCAGCCCCATAGGGACCCCCTGACCCATAGGGACCCCCCTGCCCCATAGGGACCCCCCGACCCATAGGGACCCACCCTGCCCCATAGGGACCCCCCAGCCCCATAGGGACCCCCTGACCCATAGGGACCCCCCTGCCCCATAGGGACCCCCCAGCCCTATAGGGACCCCCTGACCCATAGGGACCCCCCTGCCCCATAGGGACCCACCCAGCCCCATAGGGACCCCCAGCCCCATAGGGACCCCCCTGCCCCATAGGGACCCCCCAACCCATAGGGACCCCCCTAGCCCCATAGGGACCCACCCAGCCCCATAGGGACCCCCAGCCCCATAGGGAACCCCTGCCCCATAGGGACCCCCCTGCCCCATAGGGACCCCCCAGCCCTATAGGGACCCCCTGACCCATAGGGACCCCCCTAGCCCCATAGGGACCCACCCAGCCCCATAGGGACCCCCTGACCCATAGGGACCCCCCTGCCCCATAGGGACCCCCCAGCCCTATAGGGACCCCCTGACCCATAGGGACCCCCCTAGCCCCATAGGGACCCACCCAGCCCCATAGGGACCCCCCTGCCCCATAGGGACCCCCAGCCCCATAGGGAACCCCTGACCCATAGGGACCCCCCAGCCCCATAGGGACCCTCTGACCCATAGGGACCCCCTGACCCATAGGGACCCCCCAGCCCCATAGGGAACCCCTGACCCATAGGGACCCCCCAGCCCCATAGGGACCCCATGACCCATAGGGACCCCCCTGCCCCATAGGGACCCCCCAGCCCCATAGGGACCCCCTGACCCATAGGGACCCCCCTGCCCCATAGGGACCCCCCGACCCATAGGGACCCCCCAGCCCCATAGGGACCCCCTGACCCATAGGGACCCCCAGCCCCATAGGGACCCCCCTGCCCCATAGGGACCCCCCAGCCCCATAGGGACCCCCTGACCCATAGGGACCCCCCTGCCCCATAGGGACCCCCTGCCCCATAGGGACCCCCCAGCCCCATAGGGACCCCCAGCCCCATAGGGACCCCCCTGCCCCATAGGGACCCCCCGACCCATAGGGACCCACCCTGCCCCATAGGGACCCCCCAGCCCCATAGGGACCCCCTGACCCATAGGGACCCCCCTGCCCCATAGGGACCCCCCAGCCCTATAGGGACCCCCTGACCCATAGGGACCCCCCAGCCCCATAGGGACCCACCCAGCCCCATAGGGACCCCCAGCCCCATAGGGACCCCCCTGCCCCATAGGGACCCCCCGACCCATAGGGACCCCCCTAGCCCCATAGGGACCCACCCAGCCCCATAGGGACCCCCAGCCCCATAGGGAACCCCTGCCCCATAGGGACCCCCCTAGCCCCATAGGGACCCCCTGACCCATAGGGACCCCCCTAGCCCCATAGGGACCCCCTAGCCCCATAGGGCCCCCCAGCCACATAGGGACCCCCTGACCCATAGGGACCCCCCAGCCCCATAGGGACCCCCCAGCCCCATAGGGACCCACCTAGCCCCATAGGGACCCCCCAGCCCCATAGGGACCCCCCTGCCCCATAGGGACCCACCTAGCCCCATAGGGACCCCCCAGCCCCATAGGGACCCCCTGCCCCATAGGGACCCACCCTGCCCCATAGGGACCCCCCAGCCCCATAGGGACCCCCTGCCCCATAGGGACTCTCTGACCCATAGGGACCCCCCTGACCCATAGGGACCCCCCAGCCCCATAGGGACCCCTTGACCCATAGGGACCCCCCTGACCCATAGGGACCCCCCCAGCCCCATAGGGACCCCCTGACCCATAGGGACCCACCTAGCCCCATAGGGACCCCCTAGCCCCATAGGGACCCCCCCAGCCCCATAGGGCCCCCCAGCCACATAGGGACCCCCTGACCCATAGGGACCCCCCAGCCCCATAGGGACCCCCTGACCCATAGGGACCCACCTAGCCCCATAGGGACCCCCCAGCCCCATAGGGACCCCCCTGCCCCATAGGGACCCCCTGACCCATAGGGACCCCCTGCCCCATAGGGACCCCCCCCTGCCCCATAGGGACCCCCCAGCCCCATAGGGACCCCCTGACCCATAGGGACCCCCCTGCCCCATAGGGACCCACCTAGCCCCATAGGGACCCCCCAGCCCCATAGGGACCCCCTGACCCATAGGGACCCCCCAGCCCCATAGGGACGCCCTGCCCCATAGGGACCCCCCCCTGCCCCACATCTCCCCACTCACTCCAGACGGCGTCGGCTCTCGCCTCCCCACAGACGTCGCCCTCGCAGGCCTCGCTCGCCCCACGGCACCCGCCGGGCCCTGCCCCACAGCGCAGGCACCGCAGCCCCACGGCGCCTGCCCCACAGCAACCCCCCCCCCCGCCCCCCCCCGTTAGCCACCTCGACCCACAAGTCCCCTCCCTGCCCCACAAGTGCCTCCTGACCCCCAGGTTACCCCCCCCTGCCCCCCAAGTGCCCCCTTGCCCCACAAGTGCTCCCCAGCCCCACAACTCCCTCTCTGTGCCCCACAAGTTCCCCCCCCCGCCCCACAGCTCCCCCCCCTGCCCCACAAGTCCCTCTCTGCCCCCACAAGTCCCCCCAGCCCCCTAAGTTCCCTCTGCCCCCCCAAGTCCCCCCCTTGCCCCACAAGTGCCTCCTGACCCCCAAGTGCCCCCCAAGTGCCCCCCAAGTGCCCCCCAAGGCCCTCTCTGCCCCTCAAGTGCCTCCCAAGTGCACCCCAAGTCCCTCTCTGCCCCCCAAGTGCCCCCCAAGGCCCTCTCTGCCCCCCAAGTGCCTCCCAAGTGCCCCCCAAGTTCCTCTCTGGCCCCCAAGTGCCCCACAAGTGCCCCCCAAGTCCAACTCTGCCCCCCAAGTGCCCCCCAAGTCCCTCTCTGCCCCCCAAGTGCCTCCCAAGTGCCCCCCAAGTCCCTCTCTGCCCCCCAAGTGCCCCCCAAGTCCCTCTCTGCCCCCCAAGTGCCTCCCAAGTGCCCCCCAAGTTCCTCTCTGGCCCCCAAGTGCCCCACAAGTGCCCCCCAAGTCCAACTCTGCCCCCCAAGTGCCCCCCAAGTCCCTCTCTGCCCCCCAAGTGCCTCCCAAGTGCCCCCCAAGTCCCTCTCTGCCCCCCAAGTGCCTCCCAAGTGCCCCCCAAGTCCCTCTCTGCCCCCCAAGTGCCTCCCAAGTGCCCCCGAAGTCCCTCTCTGCCCCTCAAGTGCCTCCCAAGTGCCCCCCAAGTCCCTCTCTGCCCCCCAAGTGCCCCCAAGTCCCTCTCTGCCCCTCAAGTGCCCCCCAAGTGCCTCCCAAGTCCCTCTCTGCCCCCCAAGTGCCCCCCAATTCCTTCTCTGCCCCCCAAGTGCCCCCCAAGTGCCTCCCAAGTCCCTCTTTGCCCCCCAAGTGCCCCCCAATTCCTTCTCTGCCCCCCAAGTGCCCCCCAAGTGCCCCCCAAGTCCCTCTCTGCCCGCCAAGTGCCCCCCAGGTGCCCCCCAAGTCCCTCTCTGCCCCCCAAGTGCCGCCCAAGTGCCCCCCAGGTGACCCCCAAGTCCCTCTCTGCCCGCCAAGTGCCCCCCAAGTGCCCCCCAAGTGCCCCCCAGGTGCCCCACCGGGCAGCGGCAGCAGCAGCAGCAGCAGGAGGGGCAGCAGCCGGGGGTCGCCCCATAGCTCCCTGCCCCACATCTCGGCCTCGTCCGCGCCGTGGGGCGCAGCCGCCTCCGTTTAAGGGTGCGGGAGGGAGGGGGGGGAAGGGTGGGGCAGGGTGGGGGCGCCCCAGGGCTCCCCGCCCCATAGATCAACCCCATAGCGCAGCCCAGGCCCTCCCTGCCCCATAGATCAGCCCCATAGAGCAGCCCAGGCCCTCCCTGCCCCATAGATCAGCCCCATAGCGCAGCCCAGGCCCTCCCTGCCCCATAGATCAGCCCCATAGCGCAGCCCCATAGCCTCCCTGCCCCATAGATCAGCCCCATAGAGCAGCCCCATAGCCTCCCTGCCCCATAGATCAGCCCCACAGAGCAGCCCCATAGCCTCCCTGCCCCATAGATCAGCCCCACAGAGCAGCCCAGGCCCTCCCTGCCCCATAGATCAGCCCCATAGCGCAGCCCAGGCCCTCCCTGCCCCATAGATCAGCCCCATAGAGCAGCCCAGGCCCTCCCTGCCCTATAGATCAGCCCCATAGAGCAGCCCAGGCCCTCCCTGCCCCATAGATCAGCCCCATAGAGCAGCCCCATAGCCTCCCTGCCCCATAGATCAGCCCCATAGAGCAGCCCAGGCCCTCCCTGCCCCATAGATCAGCCCCATAGAGCAGCCCAGGCCCTCCCTGCCCCATAGATCAGCCCCATAGAGCAGCCCCATAGCCTCCCTGCCCCATAGATCAGCCCCATAGAGCAGCCCAGGCCCTCCCTGCCCTATAGATCAGCCCCATAGAGCAGCCCCATAGCCTCCCTGCCCCATAGATCAGCCCCATAGAGCAGCCCCATAGCCTCCCTGCCCCATAGATCAGCCCCATAGAGCAGCCCAGGCCCTCCCTGCCCCATAGATCAGCCCCATAGAGCAGCCCAGGCCCTCCCTGCCCCATAGATCAGCCCCATAGCGCAGCCCTGGCCCTCCCTGCCCCATAGATCAGCCCCATAGCGCAGCCCAGGCCCTCCCTGCCCCATAGATCAGCCCCATAGAGCAGCCCAGGCCCTCCCTGCCCCATAGATCAGCCCCATAGAGCAGCCCAGGCCCTCCCTGCCCCATAGATCAGCCCCATAGAGCAGCCCAGGCCCTCCCTGCCCCATAGATCAGCCCCATAGAGCAGCCCCATAGCCTCCCTGCCCCATAGATCAGCCCCACAGAGCAGCCCAGGCCCTCCCTGCCCCATAGATCAGCCCCATATCTCTGCCCCATAGATCAGCCCAGGGCCTCTCTGCCCCATAGATCAGCCCCATAGAGCAGCCCAGGCCCTCCCTGCCCCATAGATCAGCCCCATAGAGCAGCCCCATAGCCTCCCTGCCCCATAGATCAGCCCCATAGAGCAGCCCAGGCCCTCCCTGCCCCATAGATCAGCCCCATATCTCTGCCCCATAGATCAGCCCAGGGCCTCTCTGCCCCATAGATCAGCCCCATAGAGCAGCCCAGGCCCTCCCTGCCCCATAGATCAGCCCCATAGAGCAGCCCCATATCTCTGCCCCATAGATCAGCCCCATAGCCCTACCCCCCCCCTCCATCCCTGCCCCACATCCCGGTTCCCACGCCCGGCCCTGCCCCACAAGTGACTCAGCCCCACGGCGGGAGGGCCCCACCCAGCCCCACCCAGAGCCCCAGGGGGGCAGGTGGGGCCCTGACCCCCAACTTGTGGGGCAGGAAGTTCGGGGGAGGGTGGGAGGGTGAACATCTCCCCATAGATCAGGGTCTGGGCCTGCCCCATAGAGACCCTGCCCCATAGCGACCCATAGAGACCCTGCCCCATAGCGACCCATAGAGACCCTGCCCCATAGAGACCCATAGAGACCCTGCCCCATAGAGACCCTGCCCCATAGCGACCCATAGAGACCCTGCCCCATAGCGACCCATAGAGACCCTGCCCCATAGTGACCCATAGAGACCCTGCCCCATAGAGACCCTGCCCCATAGCGACCCATAGAGACCCTGCCCCATAGAGACCCATAGAGAGACCCTGCCCCATAGCGACCCATAGAGACCCTGCCCCATAGAGACCCATAGAGAGACCCTGCCCCATAGCGACCCATAGAGACCCTGCCCCATAGAGACCCATAGAGAGACCCTGCCCCATAGAGACCCATAGAGGGACCCTGCCCCATAGAGACCCATAGAGGGACCCTGCCCCATAGAGACCCATAGAGAGACCCTGCCCCATAGAGACCCATAGAGACCCTGCCCCATAGAAACCCATAGAGACCCTGCCCCATAGAGACCCATAGAGGGACCCTGCCCCATAGAGACTCATAGAGCCCCTGCCCCATAGAGACCCATAGAGACCCTGCCCCATAGAGCCCCTGCCCCATAGAGACCCATAGAGAGACCCTGCCCCATAGAGACTCATAGAGCCCCTGCCCCATAGAGACCCATAGAGACCCTGCCCCATAGAGACCCTGCCCCATAGGGACCCATAGAAGGACCCTGCCCCATAGCGACCCATAGAAGGACCCTGCCCCATAGAGCCCCTGCCCCATAGAGCCCCAGTAGGAACCAGTCTAACCCAGCAGAACAGGCTCTGGCCCAGTATAAACCAGTGCCCTTACTGGGGCCCTGAGCTGCCCCCCCCCCCAGTATATCCCAGTATAACCAGTATATCCCAGTCCAGCAGATCCCAGTATCCCCTCCTCTCCCCGCCCCCGTGCATCCAGACCCTTCCCAGTAGAACCCAGTCCTCTCCCAGTCCCCTTCCCAGTGCCCCCCACTCCCCTCCCAGTATAAACCAGCCCCTCCCAGTCCCCTCCCTGTGCCCCTCAAATCCCTTCCCAGTCCCTCCCAGTGCCCCCCAATCCCCTCCCAGTACCCCCAGTCCCTCCCAGTCCCCTCCCAGTCCCTCCCAGTGCCCCCCAATCCCCCCCCAGTACCCCCCAGTCCCTCCCAGTCCCCTCCCAGTCCCTCCCAGTCCCTCCCCAGTCCCTTCTCAGTCCCTCCCAGTGCCCCCCAGTCCCTCCCCAGTCCCCTCCCAGTCCCTCCCAGTGCCCCCCAGTCCCTCCCCAGTCCCTTCTCAGTCCCTCCCAGTGCCCCCCAAACCCCTCCCAGTACAAACCAGCCCACGACGCTGAGAACACGCTAAGAACATGTTAAGAACACGTTAAGAACACGCTAAGAACACGCGAAGGCCCATAAAGGGCGGGGGAGGGGCTCAGGGGCGGAGCAGGAGGGGGAGGGGCACGAGGAGGAGGGGGAGGGGCAGGTGGGAGAGGGTCTGGGGGGGCCCCCCCCCCCCCACCGAAAGGCCCTGGGGGGGCGCGGGGGGGGCCGGGGGGCGGCACGGGGACGAGGAGGCTCCTCTGGGGACATCGGGAGGGTCCTTGGGGACACCGGGTGGCTCCGTCCCCTCCGTGGGGACGTTGGGATCTGCGGCCACCACGACGTTGTCCCCTCTCTGGGACGTCACGACGGGTCCCACCACGGTGGTGGCATCTCTGGGGGCTTCGGGGACGTTCTCCAAGGTGTCCCCAGGCTGCTTGGTGACACCCGGCTGCTCCGTCCCCTCCGTGGGGACATTGGGATCTGTGGCCACCATGACGCTGTCCCCTCCCGGGGACGTGGTGACACCTCCGGACGTGCTGGTGGCATCTCTAACGACCTCAGTGACGTTCTCCAAGGTGTCCCCAGGCTGCTTGGTGACACCCGGCTGCTCCGTCTCCTCCGTGGGGACATTGGGATCAGTGGCCACCACGACGTTGTCCCCTCCCGGGGACGTGGTGACACCTCCGGACGTGCTGGTGGCATCTCTGGAGGCTTCGTCCTCGTCCCTCTCGCAGTCGGTGACACCAGGACCCTCGGTCCCTGCTGCCAGGACGTCCCCAGCGAGGGTCGCGGTGGCTTCGTCACCTCCTGGGGACGTCACCACGGGTCCCACCATGGTGGTTTCCTCCCTAGAGACCTCGGGGACGTGGCCTGAGGTGTCACCTAATGGGTTGGTGACACCCGGCTGCTCCGTCCCCTCCGTGGGGACATTGGGATCTGTGGCCACCACGACGTTGTCCCCTCCCGGGGATGTGGTGACAGCTCCACACGTGCTGGTGGCATCTCTGGAGGCTTCGGTGACGTCCCCATCGCAGTCGGTGACACCAGGACCCTCGGTCCCTGCCGCCAGGACGTCCCCAGCGAGGGCCGCGGTGGCTTCGTCCCCTCCTGGGGACGCGGTGACTGGTCCCACCATAGTGGTGGCATCTCTGGGGGCTTCGTGGACGTTCTCCAAGGTGTCCCCAGGCTGCTTGGTGACACCCGGCTGCTCCGTCCCCTCCATAGGGACATTGGGATCAGTGGCCACCACGACGTTGTCCCCTCCCGGGGATGTGGTGACAGCTCCACACGTGCTGGTGGCATCTCTGGAGGCTTCGGTGACGTCCCCATCGCAGTCGGTGACACCAGGACCCTCGGTCCCTGCCGCCAGGACGTCCCCAGCGAGGGTCGCGGTGGCTTCGTCACCTCCTGGGGACGTGGGGACAGGTCCCACCATGGTGGTTTCCTCCCTAGAGACCTCGGGGACGTGGGTTGAAGTGTCACCTAATGGGTTGGTGACACCCGGCTGCTCCATCCCCTCCGTGGGGACATTGGGATCAGTGGCCACCACAACGTTGTCCCCTCCCGGGGACGCGGTGACACCTCCGGACGTGCTGGTGGCATCTCTAACGACCTCGGTGACGTTCTCCAAGGTGTCCCCAGGCTGCTTGGTGACATCAGACTCCTCCGTCCCCTCCGTGGGGACATTGGGATCAGTGGCCACCACGACGTTGTCCCCTCCCGGGGACGTGGTGACAGCTCCACACGTGCTGGTGGCATCTCTGGAGGCTTCGGTGACGTCCCCATCGCAGTCGGTGACACCAGGACCCTCGGTCCCTGCCGCCAGGACGTCCCCAGCGAGGGTCGCGGTGGCTTCGTCACCTCCTGGGGACGTGGGGACAGGTCCCACCATGGTGGTTTCTTCTCTAGAGACCTCGGGGACGTGGGTTGAAGTGTCACCTAATGGGTTGGTGACACCCGGCTGCTCGGTCCCCTCCGTGGGGACATTGGGATCTGTGGCCACCACGACGCTGTCCCCTCCCGGGGACGTGGTGACACCTCCGGACGTGCTGGTGGCATCTCTAACGACCTCGGTGACGTTCTCCAAGGTGTCCCCAGGCTGCTTGGTGACACCCGGCTGCTCTGTCCCCTCCGTGGGGACATTGGGATCTGTGGCCACCATGACGTTGTCCCCTCCCGGGGACGTGGTGACACCTCCGGACGTGCTGGTGGCATCTCTAACGACCTCGGTGACGTTCTCCAAGGTGTCCCCAGGCTGCTTGGTGACACCCGGCTGCTCCGTCCCCTCCGTGGGGACATTGGGATCTGTGGCCACCATGACGCTGTCCCCTCCCGGGGACGTGGTGACAGCTCCACACGTGCTGGTGGCATCTCTGGAGGCTTCGGTGACGTCCCCATCGCAGTCGGTGACACCAGGACCCTCGGTCCCTGCCGCCAGGACGTCCCCAGCGAGGGTCGCGGTGGCTTCGTCACCTCCTGGGGACGTGGTGACAGGTCCCACCATGGTGGTTTCCTCCCTAGAGACCTCGGGGACGTGGCCTGAGGTGTCACCTAATGGGTTGGTGACACCCGGCTGCTCTGTCCCCTCCATAGGGACATTGGGATCTGTGGCCACCATGACGTTGTCCCCTCCCGGGGACGCGGTGACAGCTCCACACGTGCTGGTGGCATCTCTGGAGGCTTCGGTGACGTCCCCATCGCAGTCGGTGACACCAGGACCCTCGGTCCCTGCTGCCAGGACGTCCCCAGCGAGGGTCGCGGTGGCTTCGTCACCTCCTGGGGACGTGGGGACAGGTCCCACCATAGTGGTGGCATCTCTGGGGGCTTCGGGGACGTTCTCCAAGGTGTCCCCAGGCTGCTTGGTGACACCCGGTTGCTCCGTCCCCTCCGTGGGGACATTGGGATCAGTGGCCACCACGACGCTGTCCCCTCCCGGGGATGTGGTGACAGCTCCACACGTGCTGGTGGCATCTCTGGAGGCTTCGTCCTCGTCCCCATCGCAGTCGGTGACACCAGGACCCTCGGTCCCTGCCGCCAGGACGGCCCCAGCGAGGGTCACGGTGGCTTCGTCACCTCCTGGGGACGTGGGGACAGGTCCCACCATGGTGGTTTCCTCCCTAGAGACCTCGGGGACGTGGCCTGAGGTGTCACCTAATGGGTTGGTGACACCCGGCTGCTCCATCCCCTCCGTGGGGACATTGGGATCTGTGGCCACCATGACGCTGTCCCCTCCCGGGGACGTGGTGACACCTCCGGATGTGCTGGTGGCATCTCTAACGACCTCGGTGACGTTCTCCAAGGTGTCCCCAAGCTGCTTGGTGACATCAGATTCCTCCGTCCCCTCCGTGGGGACATTGGGATCAGTGGCCTCCACGACGTTGTCCCCTCCCGGGGATGTGGTGACAGCTCCACACGTGCTGGTGGCATCTCTGGAGGCTTCGGTGACGTCCCCATCGCAGTCGGTGACACCAGGACCCTCGGTCCCTGCCGCCAGGACGTCCCCAGCGAGGGTCGCGGTGGCTTCGTCACCTCCTGGGGACGTGGGGACGGGTCCCACCATGGTGGTTTCTTCTCTAGAGACCTCGGGGACGTGGCCTGAGGTGTCACCTAATGGGTTGGTGACACCCGGTTGCTCCGTCCCCTCCGTGGGGACATTGGGATCAGTGGCCACCACGACGCTGTCCCCTCCCGGGGACGCGGTGACACCTCCGGACGTGCTGGTGGCATCTCTAACGACCTCGGTGACGTTCTCCAAGGTGTCCCCAGGCTGCTTGGTGACATCAGACTCCTCCGTCCCCTCCGTGGGGACATTGGGATCAGTGGCCACCACGACGTTGTCCCCTCCCGGGGACGTGGTGACATCTCCACACGTGCTGGTGGCATCTCTGGAGGCTTCGGTGACGTCCCCATCGCAGTCGGTGACACCAGGACCCTCGGTCCCTGCCGCCAGGACGTCCCCAGCGAGGGTCGCGGTGGCTTCGTCACCTCCTGGGGACGTGGGGACAGGTCCCACCATGGTGGTTTCCTCCCTAGAGACCTCGGGGACCTGGGTTGAAGTGTCACCTAATGGGTTGGTGACACCCGGCTGCTCCGTCCCCTCCGTGGGGACATTGGGATCAGTGGCCTCCACGACGTTGTCCCCTCCCGGGGACGTGGTGACACCTCCGGACGTGCTGGTGGCATCTCTGGAGGCTTCGGTGACATCCCCATCGCAGTCGGTGACACCAGGACCCTCGGTCCCTGCCGCCAGGACGTCCCCAGCGAGGGTCGCGGTGGCTTCGTCCCCTCCTGGGGACGCGGTGACTGGTCCCACTATAGTGGTGGCATCTCTGGGGGCTTCGTGGACGTTCTCCAAGGTGTCCCCAGGCTGCTTGGTGACACCCGGCTGCTCCGTCCCCTCCATAGGGACATTGGGATCAGTGGCCACCACGACGCTGTCCCCTCCTGGGGACGTGGTGACACCTCCGGACGTGCTGGTGGCATCTCTGGAGGCTTCGTCCTCGTCCCCATCGCAGTCGGTGACACCAGGACCCTCGGTCCCTGCCGCCAGGACGTCCCCAGCGAGGGTCACGGTGGCTTCGTCACCTCCTGGGGACGTGGTGACAGGTCCCACCATGGTGGTTTCTTCTCTAGAGACCTCGCGGACGTGGCCTGAGGTGTCACCTAATGGGTTGGTGACACCCGGCTGCTCCGTCCCCTCCGTGGGGACATTGGGATCAGTGGCCACCACAACGTTGTCCCCTCCCGGGGACGCGGTGACACCTCCGGACGTGCTGGTGGCATCTCTAACGACCTCGGTGACGTTCTCCAAGGTGTCCCCAGGCTGCTTGGTGACATCAGACTCCTCCGTCCCCTCCGTGGGGACATTGGGATCAGTGGCCACCACGACGTTGTCCCCTCCCGGGGACGTGGTGACAGCTCCGGACGTGCTGGTGGCATCTCTGGAGGCTTCGGTGACGTCCCCATCGCAGTCGGTGACACCAGGACCCTCGGTCCCTGCCGCCAGGATGTCCCCAGCGAGGGTCACGGTGGCTTCGTCACCTCCTGGGGACGTGGGGACAGGTCCCACCATGGTGGTTTCTTCTCTAGAGACCTCGGGGACGTGGCCTGAGGTGTCACCTAATGGGTTGGTGACACCCGGCTGCTCTGTCCCCTCCATGGGGACATTGGGATCAGTGGCCACCATGACGCTGTCCCCTCCCGGGGACGCGGTGACACCTCCGGACGTGCTGGTGGCATCTCTAACGACCTCGGTGACGTTCTCCAAGGTGTCCCCAGGCTGCTTGGTGACACCCGGCTGCTCTGTCCCCTCCGTGGGGACATTGGGATCTGTGGCCACCACGACGTTGTCCCCTCCCGGGGATGTGGTGACAGCTCCACACGTGCTGGTGGCATCTCTGGAGGCTTCGGTGACGTCCCCATCGCAGTCGGTGACACCAGGACCCTCGGTCCCTGCCGCCAGGACGTCCCCAGCGAGGGTCGCGGTGGCTTCGTCACCTCCTGGGGACGTGGGGACAGGTCCCACCATAGTGGTGGCATCTCTGGGGGCTTCGTGGACGTTCTCCAAGGTGTCCCCAGGCTGCTTGGTGACACCCGGCTGCTCCGTCCCCTCCATAGGGACATTGGGATCAGTGGCCACCATGATGTTGTCCCCTCCCGGGGACGTCACGACGGGTCCCACCATGGTGGTGGCATCTCTGGGGGCTTCGGTGACGTCCCCATCGCAGTCGGTGACACCAGGACCCTCGGTCCCTGCCGCCAGGACGTCCCCAGCGAGGGTCGCGGTGGCTTCGTCACCTCCTGGGGACGTGGGGACAGGTCCCACCATAGTGGTGGCATCTCTGGGGGCTTCGTGGACGTTCTCCAAGGTGTCCCCAGGCTGCTTGGTGACACCCGGCTGCTCCGTCCCCTCCATAGGGACATTGGGATCAGTGGCCACCATGATGTTGTCCCCTCCCGGGGACGTCACGACGGGTCCCACCATGGTGGTGGCATCTCTGGGGGCTTCGGTGACGTCCCCATCGCAGTCGGTGACACCAGGACCCTCGGTCCCTGCCGCCAGGACGTCCCCAGCGAGGGCTGCGGTGGCTTCGTCACCTCCTGGGGACGTCACCACGGGTCCCGTCGTGCTGGTGGCCCCTCCGGGCTCTCGGTGGCCGGGGTGGCAGCGGGGGAAGGGCGTGGGGGCCGCCCCGCAGGGTCCGGCCGCACCTGGGGGGACAGCGGGTCAGGGAGGGGGGACCCTATAGCACCCGGAGGGCACCCCGGGGACCCTATGGAGCCCCTGGGACCCTATAGCACCCATAGGATCCTATAGGACTTATAGGAACCCTATAGCACCCATAGGAGCCAACAGGATCACCTAGAGCCCCTAGGACCCTATAGCACCCATAGGAACCCTATAGCACCCATAGGAATACTATAGGACCCATAGGAACCCTATAGCACCCATAGGAACCCTATAGCACCCATAGGAACCCTATAGCACCCATAGGAGCCAACAGGATCACCTAGAGCCCCTAGGACCCTATAGCACCCATAGGAACCCAACAGGATCACCTAGAGCCCCTAGGACCCTATAGCACCCATAGGAACCCTATAGCACCCATAGGAACCCAACAGGATCACTGAGAGCCCTTAGGACCCTATAGCACCCATAGGGACCCTATAGCACCCATAGGGACCCAACAGGATCACCTAGAGCCCCTAGGACCCTATAGCACCCATAGGGACCCTATAGCACCCATAGGAACCCAACAGGATCACTGAGAGCCCCTAGGACCCTATAGCACCCATAGGGACCCTATAGCACTCATAGGAACCCTATAGCACCCATAGAACCCAACAGGATCACCTAGAGCCCCTAGGACCCTATAGCACCCATAGGAACCCTATAGCACCCATAGGAACCCATAGCACCCATAGGAACCTTATAGCACCCATAGAACCCAACAGGATCACCTAGAGCCCCTAGGACCCTATAGCACCCATAGGAACCCTATAGCACCCATAGGAACCCTATAGCACCCATAGGAACCCTATAGCACCCATAGGAACCCTATAGCACCCATAGAACCCAACAGGATCACCTAGAGCCCCTAGGACCCTATAGCACCCATAGGAACCCTATAGCACCCATAGAACTCAACAGGATCACCGAGAGCCCCTAGGACCCTATAGCACCCCTAGGACCCTATAGCACCCATAGAACCCAACAGGATCACCTAGAGCCCCTAGGACCCTATAGCACCCATAGGAACCCTATAGCACCCATAGGAACCCAACAGGATCACCGAGAGCCCCTAGGACCCTATAGCACCCGTGGGAGCCCTATAGGATCACACAGAGCCCCTAGGACCCTATAGCACCCATAGGAACCCTATAGCACCCATAGGAACCCAACAGGATCACCGAGAGCCCCTAGGACCCTATAGCACCCGTGGGAGCCCTATAGGATCACACAGAGCCCCTAGGACCCTATAGCACCCATAGGAACCCTATAGCACCCATAGGAACCCAACAGGATCACTGAGAGCCCCTAGGACCCTATAGCACCCGTGGGAGCCCTATAAGATCACACAGAGCCTCTAGGACCCTATAGCACCCGTGGGAGCCCTATAGGATCACACAGAGCCCCTAGGACCCTATAGCACCCGTGGGAGCCCTATAAGATCACACAGAGCCTCTAGGACCCTATAGCACCCGTGGGAGCCCTATAGGATCACACAGAGCCCCTAGGACCCTATAGCACCCATAGGAACCCTATAGCACCCATAGGAACCCAACAGGATCACTGAGAGCCCCTAGGACCCTATAGCACCCGTGGGAGCCCTATAGGATCACACAGAGCCTCTAGGACCCTATAGCACCCGTGGGAGCCCTATAGGGTCACATAGAACCCCTAGGACCTTATAGCACCCATGGGAGCACCCATAGCCCCCTTTCCTGCCCCATAGCCCCCATGGGGTCCCGAAGCCCCTATAGCACCACACAGCCCCCCATAGCCCCCATGGGATCCCATAGCTCCCTATAGCACCCCACAGCACCCTATAGCACCCTATAGCGCCCATGGGATCCCATAGCTCCCTATAGCACCCCACAGCACCCTATAGCACCCTATAGCGCCCCATAGCCCCCATGGGATCCCATAGCCCCTATAGCACCCCACAGCACCCTATAGCCCCCCCAGCTGCCCCATAGCACCCATGGGATCCTATAGCCCCCTATAGCTCCCATGGGATCCCATAGCCCCCTATAGCCCCCATGAATCCCATAGCCCCTATAGCCCCCCCAGTTGCCCCATAGCACCCATGGGATCCTATAGCCCCCCATAGCCCCCTATAGGCCCCATGGGATCCCATAGCTCCCCATAGCCCCCATGGGATCCCATAGCCCCTATAGCCCCCTATAGCCCCCATGGGATCCCATAGCCCCCTATAGCTCCCATGGGATCCCATAGCCCCCTATAGCCCCCATGGATCCCATAGCCCCTATAGCCCCCCCAGTTGCCCCATAGCACCCATGGGATCCTATAGCCCCCCATAGCCCCCTATAGCCCCCATGGGATCCCATAGCTCCCTATAGCTCCCATGGGATCCCATAGCCCCCTATAGCCCCCATGGGATCCCATAGCCCCCTATAGCCCCCTATAGCCCCCTATACCACCCATGGGATCCCATAGCCCCCTATAGCTCCCTATAGCCCCCATGGGATCCCATAGCCCCTATAGCCCCCATGGGATCCCATAGCCCCCTATAGCTCCCTATAGCCCCCATGGGATCCCATAGCCCCCTATAGCCCCCTATAGCCCCCTATAGCCCCCATGGGATCCCATA
Organism: Clamator glandarius; assembly: GCA_033459285.1. Taxonomy (NCBI): domain Eukaryota; kingdom Metazoa; phylum Chordata; class Aves; order Cuculiformes; family Cuculidae; genus Clamator; species Clamator glandarius. Next base: position 7,473 of record JAUNZM010002068.1, on the reverse strand, counting down.
GCCCCCTATAGCCCCCTATAGCCCCCTATACCACCCATGGGATCCCATAGCCCCCTATAGCTCCCTATAGCCCCCATGGGATCCCATAGCCCCTATAGCCCCCATGGGATCCCATAGCCCCCTATAGCTCCCTATAGCCCCCATGGGATCCCATAGCCCCCTATAGCCCCCTATAGCCCCCTATAGCCCCCATGGGATCCCATAGCCCCCTATAGCTCCCTATAGCCCCCATGGGATCCCATAGCCCCTATAGCCCCCATGGGATCCCATAGCCCCCTATAGCTCCCTATAGCCCCCATGGGATCCCATAGCCCCTATAGCCCCCATGGGATCCCATAGCCCCTATAGCCCCCATGGGATCCCATAGCCCCTATAGCCCCCATGGGATCCCATAGCCCCTTATAGCCCCCATGGGATCCCATAGCTCCCTATAGCACCCATGGGATCCCATAGCCCCTTATAGCCCCCATGGGATCCCATAGCCCCCTATAGCCCCCTATAGCCCCCATGGGATCCCATAGCCCCTATAGCCCCCTATAGCACCCATAGGATCCCATAGCCCCCTATAGCACCCATAGGATCCCATAGCCCCCCATAGCCCCCATGGGATCCCATAGCCCCCTATAGCCCCCTATAGCCCCCATGGGATCCCATAGCCCCCCATAGCCCCCATGGGATCCCATAGCCCCCTATAGCCCCTTATAGCCCCCATGGGATCCCATAGCCCCCTATAGCCCCCTATAGCACCCATAGGATCCCATAGCCCCCTATAGCCCCTTATAGCCCCCATGGGATCCCATAGCCCCCTATAGCCCCCTATAGCACCCATAGGATCCCATAGCCCCCCATAGCCCCCATGGGATCCCATAGCCCCCTATAGCCCCCTATAGCCCCCTATAGCCCCCATGGGATCCCATAGCCCCCCATAGCCCCCATGGGATCCCATAGCCCCCTATAGCCCCCTATAGCCCCTTATAGCCCCCATGGGATCCCATAGCCCCCCATAGCCCCCATGGGATCCCATAGCCCCCTATAGCCCCCTATAGCCCCCTATAGCACCCATGGGATCCCATAGCCCCCTATAGCCCCCTATAGCCCCCCATAGCCCCCATGGGATCCCATAGCCCCCTATAGCCCCCTATAGCCCCCTATAGCCCCCTATAGCCCCTTATAGCACCCATGGGATCCCATAGCCCCCCATAGCCCCCATGGGATCCCACAGCCCCCCCCCAGCTGCCCCCCAGCCCCTCGCACCCAGCAGCAAGGCTCCCAGCGCCAGCAGCCGCAGCCCCATCGCTGGGGGGGGGACCCTGCGGGGGCGCCCCTAAATCCCTGCCCCACAGCCCGCCCCCCAATTAGCGGGGAACGCCGCCCCGCCCCCGCCCCCGCCCCACCGCGCCCCACAGGCACCCCACACGGACCCCCCCCTTAACCCACAGGGACCCCCCCCCTTAACCCACAGGGACCCATAGGGACCCCCCCCGACCCATAGAGACCCCCCTGACCCATAGGGACCCATAGGGACACATACAGACCCCCCTGACCCATAGGGATTCAGAGGGACCCATAGGGACCCCCCTGCCCCATAGGGACACCCTGCCCCATAGGGCCCCCCCCCCGACCCATAGGGACCCATAGGGACACATACAGACCCCCCTGACCCATAGGGACCCCCCTGACCCATAGGATCACCCTGCCCCATAGGGAACCCTCCCTGACCCATAGGGACCCATAGGGACACATACAGACCCCCCTGACCCATAGGGATTCAGAGGGACCCATAGGGACCCCCCTGCCCCATAGGGACACCCTGCCCCATAGGGCCCCCCCCCGACCCATAGGGACCCATAGGGACACATACAGACCCCCCTGACCCATAGGGACCCCCCTGACCCATAGGATCACCCTGCCCCATAGGGAACCCTCCCTGACCCATAGGGACCCATAGGGACACATACAGACCCCCCTGACCCATAGGGATTCAGAGGGACCCATAGGGACCCCCCTGCCCCATAGGGACACCCTGCCCCATAGGGCCCCCCCCCGACCCATAGGGACCCATAGGGACACATACAGACCCCCCTGACCCATAGGGACCCCCCTGACCCATAGGATCACCCTGCCCCATAGGGAACCCTCCCTGACCCATAGGGACCCATAGGGACACATACAGACCCCCCTGACCCATAGGGATTCAGAGGGACCCATAGGGACCCCCCTGACCCATAGGGACACCCTGCCCCATAGGGACCCCCCCCCGACCCATAGGGACCCATAGGGACACATACAGACCCCCCTGACCCATAGGGATTCAGAGGGACCCATAGGGACCCCCCCTGACCCATAGGGACACCCTGCCCCATAGGGACCCCCCCCTGACCCATAGGGACCCATAGGGACACATACAGACCCCCCTGACCCATAGGGATTCAGAGGGACCCATAGGGACCCCCCCTGACCCATAGGGACTCTCTGCCCCATAGGGACCCCCCCCTGACCCATAGGGACACATACAGACCCCCCTGACCCATAGGGATTCAGAGGGACCCATAGGGACCCCCCTGACCCATAGCGACACCCTGCCCCATAGGGACCCCCCTGACCCATAGGGACCCCCCCCGACCCATAGGGACACATAGGGACCCATACAGACACGCCCCCCCGACCCATAGGGACCCCCTGCCCCATAGGGACCCTCTGCCCCATAGGGACCCCGTGCCCCATAGGGATCCATAGGGACCCATAGGGACCACCCTGCCCCACAGGGACCCATAGAGACCCATAAGGACTCCCCGACCCCATAGGGAACCCCCTGCCCCATAGGGACCCATAGAGACACCTCTGCCCCATAGGGACCCCCTGCCCTATAGGGACCCATAGAGACACGTCTGCCCCATAGGGACCCCAGAACCTATAGGGAGCCATAGGGAACCCTCTGCCCCACAGGGACCCATAGAGACGCCCCTGCCCCACAGGGTCCCCCCTGCCCCATAGCACCACCTATAGAGACCCCCCCCCCCCGACCCATAGAGATCTCCTGCCCCATAGAAACCCCCCTGACCCATTAGGGTCCATAGGGGCCCCTTGACCCATAGGGCCCTATAGGGACCCCTGCCCCATAGGGACCTATGGAGAATCCCCCTGACCCATGGAGCACCCCTGACCCATAGCACCTATAGGGAACCCGTGAACCATAGGGAACCCCCCGACCCATAGACGACCCCCCTAACACTCCATAGGGAGCATGTGACCCATAGCGCCCCATAGAGAACCCCGGATCCATGAGATCTGCCCCATAGGGACCCCCCTGCCCCATAGCGCCCCCTCTAACCCATAGGGAGCCCCCTGCCCCATAGCACCTATAGGGACCTCCCTGCCCCATAGGGACCCCTAGGGACCTCCGCCCCATAGGACCCCCATGCCCCATAAGGACCCCCCTGCCCCATAGGGACCCCTAGGGACCTCCGCCCCATAGGACCCTCCTGCCCCATAGGGACCCCCCTTCCCCATAGCACCTATAGGGACCCCCCTGCTCCATAGGGACTCCTCTTCCCCATAGCACCTATAGGGACCCCCTGCCCCATAGGGACCCCTAGGGACCTCTGCCCCATAGGACCCCCCCTGCCCCATAGGGAGCCCCCTTCCCCATAGCACCTATAGGGACCCCCCTGCCCCATAAGGACCCCTAGGGACCTCCACCCCATAGGACCCTCCTGCCCCATAGGGACCCCTCTTCCCCATAGCACCTATAGGGACCCCCCCGCCCCATAGGGACCCCTCTTCCCCATAGCACCTATAGGGACTCCCCTGCCCCATAGGGACACCTCTGCCCCATAGCACCTATAGGGACCCCCTGCCCCATAGGGACCCCTAGGGACCTCTGCCCCATAGGACCCCCCTGCCCCATAGGGAGCCCCCTTCCCCATAGCACCTATAGGGACCCCCCTGCCCCATAAGGACCCCTAGGGACCTCCACCCCATAGGACCCTCCTGCCCCATAGGGACCCCTCTTCCCCATAGCACCTATAGGGACCCCCCCACCCCATAGGGACACCTCTGCCCCATAGCACCTATAGGGACCCCCTGCCCCATAGGGACCCCTAGGGACCTCTGCCCCATAGGACCCCCCCTGCCCCATAGGGACCCCCCTGCCTCATAGCACCTATAGGGACCCCCCCTGCCCCATAAGGACCCCTAGGGACCTCCACCCCATAGGACCCTCCTGCCCCATAGGGACCCCTCTTCCCCATAGCACCTATAGGGACCCCCCCGCCCCATAGGGACACCTCTTCCCCATAGCACCTATAGGGACGCCCTGCCCCATAGGGACCCCTAGGGACCTCTGCCCCATAGGACCCCCCTGCCCCATAGGGAGCCCCCTTCCCCATAGCACCTATAGGGACCCCCCTGCCCCATAAGGACCCCTAGGGACCTCCACCCCATAGGACCCTCCTGCCCCATAGGGACCCCTCTTCCCCATAGCACCTATAGGGACCCCCCCTGCCCCATAAGGATCCCTAGGGACCTCCACCCCATAGGACCCTCCTGCCCCATAGGCACCCCCCTGACCCATAGCACCTATAGGGACCCCCCTGCCCCATAGGACCCCCTTGCCCCATAGAGACCCCCCTGCCTCATAGGACCCCCCTGCCCCATAGGACCCCCCTGCCCCATAGCATCTATAGGGACCCCCTGCCCCATAGCACCTATAGGACCCCCCTGCCCCATAGGGACCCCCTGCCCCATAGGACCCCCTTGTCCCATAGGGACCCCCCTGCCCCATAGCACCTATAGGGACGCCCCTGCCCCATAGGGACCCCTAGGGACCTCCGCCCCATAGGACCCCCCGGCCCCATAGGGACCCCCCTGCCCCACAGGGACCCATAGAGACTCTTTGCCCCCCATCCCCCCCCCCCCCCGCCCCACTTTCCGCCCGTGGGCGCTGTTTGTTCCCCGCGGGGCGGAGCCCCCCCCCCCACTAATTACTTCCCCCCCCACTAATTACTCTCTCCCCTATTAATTAAAGGCTCCCACGCGGGGAGGGGGGGGGAACCCTCAACTTCCGGCCTCCCTCCCCTTTATCCCCCTGCGCTTCTGCGCATGCGCGAAGGGAGGAAGCGCAGAGGGGGCGTGGCCGCCGCGTCTCTGCGTTCTGCGCATGCGCCAAGTGCGACCGTCCTGTGTGCGAGGGGGCGTGGTCAAAGCGAGGGGGCGTGGTCACGGCCGACGCGCCGTTCTGCTTCGCGCATGCGCATAAGCGGCGAGAGGGCCGGGTGGAGGGGGCGTGGCTAAGCTACCTCGAAAGGTGGGGGGGGCGCGCCCCTCCCGCGCATGCGCAGAGGCGCTGTCGGCGGCGGGCCCGGAGCGGCGGCGCGCGGTGAGAGCGGAGGGAGCGGCGCGCGGGGCATTGTGGGCCGGGGGCGGACCCGGGGGCGCTGGGTGAATGCGGGGAGGGGCGGGGGGGGGGGGGGGGCCGGGAGCGGAGAGGGCAGCGGGTGCTCCCCCCGCCCAGGCCTCCCCCCCCCCCCAATCCCGGTATGGGGCGGCCGCGGGGCATTGTGGGATAGAGGCGGGGTTGGGGTGGGTGGGAGGGGCTTAAGGGAAAGGGGAGGGGCTTGAGGGCTGGGGGTTTGGGGGGTTCGGGGGGGCTGGGGTTGGGGGGGGGGGGTTGTGAGGTTTGGAGGGGTCTATGGGGTTTGGGGGGCCTGGAGGGGGTTTGGGGGGGGTCTATGGGGTTTGGGGGGCTTGGAGGGGTCTATGGGATTTGGGGGGTTCGGGGGTGTTTGGGGGGTCTATGGGGTCTGTGGGGTTTGGGGGGCTTGGAGGGGTCTATGGGATTTGGGGGGTTCGGGGGTGTTTGGGGGGTCTATGGGATTTGGGGGGTTCGGGGGTGTTTGGGGGGTCTATGGGGTCTGTGGGGTTTGGGGGGCTTGGAGGGGTCTATGGGATTTGGGGGGTTCGGGGGCGTTTGGGGGGTCTGTGGGGTTTGGGGGGGCCTAGGGGGGGTTTGGGAGGTCTATGGGGTTTGGGGGGTCTATGGGGTCTATGGGATTTGGGGGGTCTATGGTGTTTGGGGGGCTTGGAGGGGGTTTGGGGGGGGTCTGTGGGGTTTGGGGGGGCCTAGGGGGGGTTTGGGAGGTCTTTGGGGTTTGGGGGGTCTATGGGGTCTATGGGATTTGGGGGGTCTATGGGGTTTGGGGGGCTTGGAGGGGGTTTGGGGGGGTCTGTGGGGTTTGGGGGGTCTATAAGGTTTGGGGGGCCTGGGGGGGGGTCTATGGGGTTTGGGGGACTTGGAGGGGAATCTATAGATTCTATGGGGTTTGAGGGGTTCAGGGGGTTCTATGGGGTTTGGGGGGTCTATGGGGTTTGGGGGGGCTTGGAGGGGGTTTGGGGGGCTTGGAGGAGGTTTGGGGGATCTATGGGGTTTGGGGGATCTGTAGGGTTTGGGGGGTCTATGGGGTTTGGGGAGCTCTATGGGTTTTGGGGGGTTCGGGGGGGCTGGGATCGTGAGGGGGGGGTTGTGGGGTTTGGAGGGGTCTGGGATTGGGGGGGGTCTGTGGGGTTTGGGGGGTTTATGGGGGGGTCTATGGGATTTGGGGGGCCTGGGGGGCGTTTGGGGGGTCTGGGGGGTCTATGGGGTTTGGGGGTTTCGGGGGGTCTAGGGGTTCTATGGGGTTTGGGGGGCTTGGAGGGGGTTTGAGGGGGGTCTATGGGGTTCGGGGGGGTCTCAGTGTGGGTTTTGGGGGTGTCTGGGGGGGCCACTGTGGGTTTTTGGGGGTCTCAGTGTGGGTTTTGGGGGTGTCTAGAGGGGTCACTGTGTGTTTTTGGGGTTCTCAGTGTGATTTTGGGGGTGTCCGGGGGGGGTTTCACTGTGTGTTTTTGGGGTTCTCAGTGTGATTTTGGGGGTGCCCGGGGGGGTTTCACTGTGTGTTTTTGGGGTTCTCAGTGTGATTTTGGGGGTGTCTGGGGAGGGTTCTCAGTGTGATTTTGGGGGTGCCCGGGGGGGGGTTCACTGTGTGTTTTTGGGGTTCTCAGTGTGATTTTGGGGGTGCCCAGGGGGGGGTCACTGTGTGTTTTTGGGGTTCTCAGTGTGATTTTGGGGGTGTCCGGGGGGGGTTCACTGTGTGTTTTTGGGGTTCTCAGTGTGATTTTGGGGGTGTCCGGGGGGGGGTTTCACTGTGTGTTTTTGGGGTTCTCAGTGTGATTTTGGGGGTGCCCGGGGGGGGTTTCACTGTGTGTTTTTGGGGTTCTCAGTGTGATTTTGGGGGTGTCCGGGGGGGGGTTTCACTGTGTGTTTTTGGGGTTCTCAGTGTGATTTTGGGGGTGCCCGGGGGGGGTTTCACTGTGTGTTTTTGGGGTTCTCAGTGTGATTTTGGGGGTGTCCGGGGGGGGGTTTCACTGTGTGTTTTTGGGGTTCTCAGTGTGATTTTGGGGGTGCCCGGGGGGGGTTTCACTGTGTGTTTTTGGGGTTCT